>JAVRXN010000010.1:105135011-105142104 GCA_033556935.1 Timema podura | reverse complement strand
CCGATTCTCTGGGTTAATGCCTATATTAATGGAGCTTTATAAGGTGATATTAGAAAGGCTATAATTAACTCAATCAGACTGTCAACATTGAATAGTGAATTCCCACAAACAGGGGAACTATGCATCTAACTGAGATCAAAACGTTTTAAACTGGCAGTCCTTGAACAGCAATAGGTTAACTTTGATGTTATTAAACTTAATGCTCATAATTAGCAAACTCGTAAGTGCATAGCTAGAATAAGTCAGTACACCATTCAATTAATTCCAATTTAAACTCAAATAGCTCTATTTCACCAATATATACCTGATAGGCTACCAGGCGACAGCCTTAATATTGGTTCTTGCTCATATGAGCTCGTCTATTATTTAGCACCGCGTCTTACTACCCGTTCGGGTTATACGCTTAAGTACTAATTACTCTAATGGATTAGGAATTGGGAAGGTTGAAATTAGAGGAAGTGAACCCGCATTTGCGTGGAAGGAGAGTGGAAAACCATTTAGGAAAAACCACCCCCAGTTCACCCGACCGAGATTCGAACCTCGATCTCCCCGTCCTCGGTGGTCTGACTCAACACGACTAGCTCGTCTATCAAATGCGAGAACGTCAAGGCCGAGGGTAGGGGCAACTAACAAAATCCCATACATTAGGGATTATTAAGTCCCAATTAGGACTGCACTGACTAAACAATAACTTCACAGAGATTCCCCCTATCAACACTTGATAGAAAGTTATACACTAGAACGCTGCAGCATTTTTTATAAGTATCTTAAGGAATCCGTCTAAGTGGTTTTAAATACTAACATTTACAAGTGCCTTGAGAGACCTTTCTTGAACACTTTTGGCAAAAAAGTTAAATTGAGAGTGTTCATAAACAATGCGAACACGATACCATTGACTTGGGCAAAAGCCTAATTAGGCCATGAACACCTAATAGCTAGCCCCTAGTTTCTTGGTGCTAACGTTCCCCCGGTAAAAAGGAAGACTGAGTGTCTCAAGTTGCCAAAGGACATCTTTGTAAAGTCTGTTCAGCATAGGAATTGTTTTCTCAAAGGCCTTTTTCCCTACCAGAAAGCTATTATATAGTACAATGTTGGTAGGAATAAAGACCTCTAAGAGAGTAATTCCCATCGTGAATGGAGTATAGTTGCTAGATTCATCACACAAAATAATGAGCTACAAGGAGTCGTTAGGCGACAATTACCTAATGCCTAACTCAGATTAATAGGATATCCTTAAGCTAGTAAACTGTGTTTACACCTAATACAACAAACTGTTCATCCTGACCACACTAGCCAGCTGTTGAAGCTACTTGAAACACAACAGGTCAAACCAGACCAACAAGGCGTACACCACCATAATAAATAAGTTTTGTTCAGATGGAACCAAATGACCCGCAGTTAAGCTACAGGTATAGCTAGACATTAAGAGCAATTAAATATTAATAACTATCTAGCCTATAAATAAAGATAGCAATGTCGTTAAGCGACAGATTGCTACTGCACCAAATCAGACTCACAGATTTCTAAACACTAGAGCTACGCTAATTTCTTGGCTTAGGTGAACAAATAACTGTCAGAAAGTGACTTTTAGATAATACCCTAAAATCCCTAGTGGGATTATGAGACATGTACCCAAATTAACAGACCCTCTCTCTAAGTTGAGTACTCAGACCACGAAGTTCCCTGGTTGTTTATCCACCACGTGGCGGGGTACTTCCTGGCGCTGATCCTGGCCACGGCTGAGTCCGACGCTATTGCGTCCTGTGTAGTAGATACCTCTTGTAGATGGCTGTTAGCAAAAAAAATAAATAGAAGTTTTAATATGCATTGCAGCGTACTGTGCCTATTTTAGGCGATACATCATATTAAATAGGTTCCCCGATTGACACCTGACTAGGAAATAAATAAAAGGGTAATCGACCAATCACGCCACAAAGCAACAGCGCTAGGAGAGGTGGATACTTATAGCTGGTCTCGACGCATTAGTGGAGAGCAGGTGATTAGAGAGCTAAACTTGAAACGGTTATTTCAATATTTTCCTCGGTGTTACAATTCCAGTAGAGTTAAATGTGGCCCATAAACAAGGATCAAACAAAACGACAGCATCGGCCTGGCCATGGTAATCCTGTCCACTGTTCTTGCAGACTTGATATTTTCTTCGTTGGAGGTTGAGATAATTGAGTGTGTGGGATAATTCCTACTATCCCGACACACTTAAAAACACTTATATAGTGGCCTACTCATGAATCAACCCTTGCATTCCTCTATTAACACATTCAACTCGTAGCTCAATCATTCCCTCAAAAAAATAAAAAAAATCTGCCAGTCTTATTTTACTTGTATTCACAACTTTTTTTTTTTTTAAGAAACCCCCGATACTTCACGTATGTGTATTTATATGAAAACACGTTAACAAATATTACCAAGGATTTGAAATAATAAACTCAAAATTGAACTAAACTTCCAAACTATTTTTTATAATGCAGACATTTAGGTGACAGAAACTAAACTTTTTACAATGGTTTAATCTAAATTATTTAATTACTAACTACAAATTACAATATGTCAATATGTTTAAAAATAAAACTCTTCGCTCCATATTTACTATTGTAGATTAGACTTTTACTAATCCCGAGAATGTTTGAACATAATATGAAGGTTGAAAGTCTAGATAGATACTATAATATTTTATATTTTCACATCCTAAAGTATTGATGAATACAAATATATTATCATTTAAATGTAATTCCGTTTCACCATTGGTAGACTGGTCATACCTCTCTAATTACGCGTAGTTAGTTTAGAGTTAATGCATTGATATGATTATGATTCAATTTCAACTCAAATATATTCCATGTATTTAACTATTTAGAGCTAAATAAAATTCCAAACCAATAATTGATGGTCAATGGTTCTTTTGTGCAGAGATCTGATTTGGGAGAAGTTTCAATTTTATGTATTGAATATTTCTAAAAATTCATATAAATGTGTTGACGTCCAATTTTATAGTTGATTCATTTTACCAATAAATATAACTGAAAAAGATAGGTTAAATCTAGCTCTGAAATATTTTTACGGATTTAAAAAGTCGGTTCATTTCATTCATTTAGAAACAAAACCCACATCAATAAAAAAAATGCCCTCACGCAGAGCTACATATAAATACATACCAGAGGTCACTTTGTTTTGGTGTAGAAATTACCAAACATAATATTATCATTTGATGTTTTATAAAGGTACGATATTATCAAGAGGAAAATATTTTCGCAAAACAAACATTAATGCAGTATTAAAAGAGGATTACATATAGAAAAAAGGGTTTACACACCAATATCGTCTCATTTGTAATCACTACTTTTTAGATTGGAATATTTAGTATGTACTTTTTAAACACACATATTATATCCGCACAGAACTTACAAGCCAACATTTTTGTCACATCTTAACTAATTATGACCTGCTTCGGTGGCCGCATGGTCTAGGGCACTACTCTCGCAATAAACTAGTTTGCTATTAGCGGCCAATGATGGGGAGATCGTGGTTTGATCCCGGTCAGGTGTACTAAGTTTCTCTTAAATAGCTTACTACCCTCTCTCAACGCAAATGCAGGTACATCTCGTCTAAATTCAAACGTACCCATCCCTAGTTCATTAGCATAATTAGTACATAAGTGAATAACCCTAATGGATGTAAGGATTATGTTTTTTTTTAATTCTTTTAGCACCACTTTTTACTAGCCGTTCGGATTATACGCTCAAATATTAATTAAGATAACGGATTAGAAAGGTTGACTTTAGAGGAAGGGAACCCTCATTTGCATGAAGGTAGAATAGAAAACCTTTTAGGGAAAACCACCCCCGGTTCACCCGACCGAGATTCAAACCTCGATCCCCCCCATCCTCGGCAGTCAAGCTCAACACGAAACTAGTGCGTTAGCTAACCACGCCACCGAGGCGGGTAACAAATTATGTTAATGTGTAAGGTATGAAGCAGCTTTAGAAGAAGTGGCCCTGCATTTGCATAGAAGGAGCGTGGAAAACTCTTAAGAATATAAACACACTCAATATATGTATAAAAGCAACGTTTTACAATTAATTATTTATGAAAGGCGAAGTTTATGGGATTAAAGACTATAACTACGGAAATCAGCCGTAACTAGATCATATCTAGATGGATTAAAACTTGACACATCTACACGGGAATAGAACCCTTGACCTTTGGCCAAGAGTGTCAATGCTCTACCACTGAGCTATAAAGAGATCGTCCCGTTCTAAAGGTCATTCTTCACTCATATTTTAAGGCAGAGTCTGTGATGAACGTGTGAATATCATCGGTTACCAAGAACTATAATTAATGCCTAGAGATGAAAATTTTCTGCAGGGAGGGGTTAAATTGTAGAGGTGGCACCTAGAGCCTATTATATTTCAAAATATAGTGTGTTAAGAGACGAGAGGGCTATAAGAAGGGGGTAGGGGGTACGAGGGTGGGGAAGGGGAGGGGTAGATATAAGTAATAGTGGATAGGGGTGGGGGACAAATGTCGGGCCAACCTTAAAATTATTTTAATTAACTTATTGACTATAAAAAATTGAAGTATGATTTGTGAACATAACGGGTCTACAAAGGCTCAGATTCATTTGTTTTCTTACTACTTTTTTAGCGCCACGTCTTACTAACCGTTCAGGTCATACACCTTTGTACTAATTACGCTAATTTATTAAGGATGAGGAAGGTTGCATCTAGAGGAATTTCACCCGTGAGAGTGGACGACTATTTAGGAAAAACTGCCCTCAGTACTCCCGACCAGGATCGAACACTGATCTCCATGTCATCGGCTGTCTAGTCCATTGCGAGAGTAGCGCGTTAGACCGTGTGGCCACCGAAGCTCGTTTGATGATGTGTCTGGTGTTAACGCCCTCAGGAGAAATTAATCTTAAGTATAAACGTTGATATTTGGATTATCTATATCTCGATTACATTAGTTTCATTTAATCAGTTGAAATTATCTTACAGGAATAATAATTAAAAGTTTTCCATTTTGGAAAAATTTTTCGTCTCACATCACTATTGATATCAAAGCCACCGGCGACTAGGTTGTGACTTTATATCTCAGTAGAGCCGATCGGGATTCTAACCCAGTTCTCCCCGTCATTGGAAGTTCAGACTATTGCGAGAGTGACGTCATAGATCATTCGACCCCCCGAAGTGGTTTACAAACTATCTGAGCCTAATAATCTTATACTAAGATACCATGAATTGTTGGTAGGAATAAATATTGAATTCCGTTTGATAAAAAGTTGGATCTCAGTCAAAAAATATGGTAAATAAAATATTTTAAATGCCTTTTGTCACAAGCTGTAGATTATGCGGTTCAAACACTTCTTTTACAAACTGTCTTGTTTTTATTTTTTAGAAGGAAATAAATTTCCAGGACTGAGGGATTATTAGAAAACTAAGAAAAAATTGTGTTAGCACAGTTGGTACATTTTTACAATTTCAGGCAACAAAAGGAAGAATAAAAATTTCTGCTACTGTAATGAAATTTCTTTGTAAAATTATTTTGTTTTTATTACTGTTAACCCACTTAGGTTGTCGAATGGTCTAAGGCATAACTCTGGCAATAGATTGGACTTCAGATGACGGGGAGATCAAGGATAAAATCCCGGTCGGGTGTACCGAGAGTGATTTTAATTCAAAGGTTTTTTACTCTTCTTCCACGCCAATTCGGGTACACTCTCTAAATTCAACCTTTCTCATCCATAACACACTAGTGTAATTCATTCATATGCGTATAATCCGAAAGTGTTGTTAGACGCGGCGAAAAAATAAAAATCTCTTATTTCTTTTTAAAAACTCTAATTGAACTAAATTAATTTTAGTAATAAAAAATATAACCAGACACCAATAGAATAACATTGAGAACTTCGTGGAACACCTAGGGAATTTCACGGCACATTGGTGTGCCCCAACACACTTTATGAGAACCACCACCCTAAACCATTTGACCACTGACTGAAGCGGGTAAAATCACTTAACGTGAGAGTTCTGGATGTCTTCAGTTCATGTCAGCGTTGTGCTAGTCGGTCTTCTTGAACGATTCCGTGGTGTGTAGATAGGTAATCTTGTTACGCTGGTGAATGTTAGGTACTAATCTATTATTTACTCTAGCGAAAAGCTTGATTCACACATTCGCCAAAAATAGAGAATATAATCTTCTTTAATGGCGAAGCAGCTGACACACTGTATTTTGACCCATGATGAATTACAACGCAAACTTAAACAGCTGATTATCAACTTATTTTATTTTCTCGCTGATACACATCAATTTTAGATCGTTCTCCAGATGGATGTTTTCAAATTATAACACTGTTTCATGGCACTAGGCACACAATCCAATACATCGGCACAAACACTCTCCATTAACGGGTTATTTAAAATCTCCTAGCAACGGCCAACAAAGCTGTCTGCTTGCATTCTTCTGGCTGGACAACGCATGCGTTGTCAAATGTGCATGCGCACTGAATTGAGATGGTTGAGTTTGAAATTTGATTGGCTCTCCCATGCCAAACATCACGGTCATTGTGGATGAAGTAGAGGTGAGTTGAATTTTAGCAGAACAGCTCGCAACGATGAGGCAGAAATCTTGTGATTGGCTAAGGGCTCGTCATGTGACCCCATTTCTGTTCTGCGCTTGTTTTTCGGTGAATGTGTGAATCCAGTTTAACGCGTTTTAATTCCCTCGTGGGCTACCCTCAGCACGCGGTAGCTATGCTGATTTTACACGAGGCCAGTTGATCTGCTGGTTCGACTGACGCCAGTGACCGGCTTCGTGTGAACAGCACTGGCCTGATTTTTCGGGCAGGTTGCAATTGGACTGGTCAGGTCGACTAAAGGGACCCATACTCTTTCAAGATTGTTGGAAGTTTTAACCGGTTCCATTATTTGTATAAGAACAAAATTGCACGTGACAAAGAACTACGTGAAATTGTGCTTGAAAATAAAATTGAAGGTTTTGGCTTATCTGATATAAAAACAAAAATTAAAATATTACGATTGCATATAATGGGGAGCTAGGGAAACTGAAGAAAACTGAA
>JAVRXN010000010.1:103482511-103742511 GCA_033556935.1 Timema podura | reverse complement strand
ATAGTTAACCACAGTAATTTAGGCCAATATTATGCCTCAAAGAATTTTGAAATTGAAATTTTTGAATGACTTGGTGATCTGTAACTTCTCCTTTTTTTCTCCTGGGAACTCATTATCAAAAAAACACACATAAATCTATCCACAAATAAAAAGAACCCCTTATAAAATTTCGTGAGATTAAAGTTAGATTAAACTTATATTTAAGTTTGATAAAAGATAAAAGTTTAAAGTTAGATTAAAGTTAGATTAAAGTTAGATTAAAGTTAGATTAAGGTTAGATTAAGGTTAGATTAAGGTTAGATTAAGGTTAGATTAAGGTTAGATTAAGGTTAGATTAAGGTTAGATTAAGGTTAGATTAAGGTTAGATTAAGGTTAGATTAAGGTTAGATTAAGGTTAGATTAAGGTTAGATTAAGGTTAGATTAAGGTTAGATTAAGGTTAGATTAAGGTTAGATTAAGGTTAGATTAAGGTTAGATTAAGGTTAGATTAAGGTTAGATTAAGGTTAGATTAAGGTTAGATTAAGGTTAGATTAAGGTTAGATTAAGGTTAGATTAAGGTTAGATTAAGGTTAGTTAAGGTTAGATTAGGTTAGATTAAGGTTAGATTAAGTTAGATTAAGGTTAGATAAGGTTAGATTAAGGTTAGATTAAGGTTAGATTAAGGTTAGATTAAGGTTAGATTAAAGGTTAGATTAAGGTTAGATTAAGTTAGATTAAGGTTAGATTAAGGTTAGATTAAGGTTAGATTAAGGTTAGATTAAGGTTAGATTAAGGTTAGATTAAGGTTAGATTAAGGTTAGATTAAGGGTTTGATTAAGGTTAGATTAAGGTTAGATTAAGGTTAGATTAAGGTTAGATTAAGGTTAGATTAAGGTTAGATTAAGGTTAGATTAAGGTTAGATTAAGGTTAGATTAAGGTTAGATTAAGTTAGATTAAGGTTAGATTAGGTTAGATTAAGGTTAGATTAAGGTTAGATTAAGGTTAGATTAAGGTTAGATTAAGGTTAGATTAATGTTAGATTAATGTTAGATTAATGTTAGATTAATGTTAGATTAATGTTAGATTAATGTTAGATTAATGTTAGATTAATGTTAGATTAATGTTAGATTAATGTTAGATTAATGTTAGATTAATGTTAGATTAATGTTAGATTAATGTTAGATTAATGTTAGATTAATGTTAGATTAATGTTAGATTAATGTTAGATTAATGTTAGATTAAATGTTAGATTAATGTTAGATTAAAGTTAGATTAAAGTAAGATTAAAATTAACCAAATTAGGCCTAATATGTATTCGAACTAAAGAGAAAATATCTGTATACACAAAGTTATTCTTAAAATAATTAGTAATATGATCTAAGATTAAGTTTTTTTACGTTAGTACAGAAGCCCAATAATTAAAATAAAAGGTAATTTAACTTAGTTATAAATTATTATAAGTTAGAGTAAGGCGTGTACCTAACAAACTAGAGACTTAATTTAAAGTTAAAAATATAATAAACGCGCACAGTAATAAATTCTATGAAATATATTTAAATTAAACAGTCTTAATATTTATTTGAGGTCGTCCACAAAGCTTATTTATCCTTCTATTCAAGTTAAAATAATTATTATTCCGAGCACTTTCACAAAAGGTCTAACAAATATGGCTTTAAAATGGCGACCAACGAATATTAGCCATGTGGTTGATGATGACGCGGACAAGTTGTTTAAAATGGTGTATCCTCGCAGCAGACGATTATATTTTATTCAGTTAAATATTTCTAAAAACAATAAACTAATAATAAAATAGTTAATCATATATAAAATAAATTACAAATATTTTATCTTTACCAAGTAAATACGATGCCTTTATTAAAAGGTATTAATGCATGCACTATATTACACATCATAGATAACATTCCAAAACAAAGAATAGGTACTTTTAATATATGTTTAAAATATTGTTTCGGATTGGGTAAAAAGAAATTGTTAAAAGTAATGAAATAATGTGAGAAAACTTAAGTTTAAGTTATTTTAAATGTAAAATATAACATGTAATTAAAAAACTTAACATTCATAACAAAACAGTGTTCTTTTACAAGTGTTGGTAACCTAAAACCTAAACATATGATTTTTGAACTGTCATCCAGGTAAAGACCTATCGTGAATGAATTATACGATATGACAAAAATGTGTGCAGTACATTCGTATTTGAATGATTATTAGAAATTTTCCACGCTGACGATAGGGGACAAAGTTTCTAGTTAATAACTACAATATTTCCCTATTATGACAGGATGAAGATTTGTGCACAGTGCTTATCTGTGAAGCCATTCTAAAATGGTAAAAAACAACCTTTTATATAAAGTTTTTATCAAAAAATCATTTAATATTTCAACAATGTTCAGTATTAGGAACGTATATTAACTCTTTATCTCCATTGCGATTTAATCAGAAATAATCCACGTGCAGTAGTGATGGTATAAATTTACAATTTCAACCCGACTGTGTCACAGTTGATGACATGTGATGCACACTTGTAATAGTAATATTATAAATATTAAGTTTTTACATATATTTCGGATATCAACTTGATGATATTTTATGTTGAAGAGTTGGCTTTTATTAAATGTAAAAACTATTAAAATAGCACCTAATGCGAAACCGTGAGATTTCTCCAAATATATTAAGGTATATATAGTCTGAAATGTTCACTAAAACTAATATATTGGTCTTAATTTAAGAGCTACGCCATGAGATTACAATTTGGCAGAGAGCTGCAGAATCCCTGTCATCATATTCGAGGGATGAGGATGTAGTGAGGGGCTCCTTACAGAAAAAAGTAAAACGACTTTTGGATGAAATGAAAATTAAGCTTGCTTCCGGAAGGTATGTTAAATATTATTTCTAATTGGTTTGTCACAACATAATTTGAAAACGACTGTTTAATTAAAAATAAACCATTTAGAAAGTAATCAATTACATTTATACTGCCTTTGGTTCCATAGTTATTTTTATTTCTATTAGAACTTACTATTAACAATTCCAAATGTTATATGAACCTACCCCAAAGAGAGATTTTAAGTTACAGTGAAGTTAATTAGCAGTTTTAAAATAAAGAATAAAGTTTTGTCTTTGATTTATTGGTCGTTAAAACATCAACCAACTGTTTAAGGTGGAATGAAATCAAACGCGACTCAGTCCGTATTTTTGCAGTCTTAGTGAGAAAATTTACTTGCCTCGGTGGCGTACTTAGCTAACGCGCTTGTTTCGTGTTGAGGTAGACGGCTGAGGACTTGGAGATCAAGGCTCGAGTCTTGGTCTGGTGAACTGAGGGTTGTTTTTCCTAAATAGTTTTAAACTCTCCACTCCAATGCAGATTCACTTCCTTTATATTCAACCTTCCCAATTCCTAACCCATTAGTGTAATTAGCAGTGGCGCAGGAACTAGGGGGTACGGGGGTAAATTTTACCCGCCCTAAAAATTGAGGGGGGTAAAAAGTATAATTTATACCCCCCGTAAAATAATTATAGTAAACGTTTAGATAATGTAAACATTTTATCGAGGCAAGATACAATGTTCACACTATATTAACATTGTAAAAATAAAATGTGCTTGGAGCATAAACTGAAGAGATTTTGAAAACTCTGATAGTTATACCAGCTACATCAGCTACTGCAGAAAGGAGTTTTTCAATGCTTGGATGAATTATAAACTATCTTCGTTCCACGATGAGACAATGTTGACTAAATCACCTGAGAAGCTCAACAAAATTGAAATTGCAAAACTGGTTAGTGGTTTTATAGCTAGTAACAAATATAGGGCAAAGGTGTATGGAAATCTACTTTAATTTTCAGTGTTTCATAATTTTTAGTTGAGCTGCATCAGATAACATTTTTCTTGATATGTTTTGTGTGTATTAATTCTAATGTTTGGAATGACTAAAATAAATGAGAAAAATGCACAGTGGGACCATTAAATACAGGTATTTTTGTTATATGTGATATCACTTTACGCATTTTCGCTATAGCACGATTCAAATAAATAAAAAAATAGTGCATGGTCAGCTGGAATTTCGCAGTCATCCTGTGCGGTGGTGGTGTGACCTTGTGTACACACATTCCAGTGAGAGCATTGATCTTTACTGTACAGTTTGGTGTTAGGGGGTGGTATTGACAACATTGGATATGCATGGGCAGAAGTTAAACAGTCCTGTACGAAAGGAGTTTGGAAAAAGTTTGGCTTAAATTTATGATTCTTATTATTTTGATCCTGACCATGAGCTTTCAAATTCAAGACATGGCATCGTTGACATAGCAAGATGTTGGATTTGAGGACGTAGACCAGGAAAATGTAGGTAGATTGCTCCAATCCCACTCAACAGAACTCACCAATGAGGATCTTCTTGAAATTGAGAATGGCATAAATAATGAAGAGGAAGAGCCTTATGTTGTTGAGCCCATCAAACTTTCAACAAAACAACTTGCTGATTTATTTAAGCACATTGATAGTGCAATTAAATTATTGAAGAGAATGACCCTAACATGGATAGAAGCACCAAAGTTTCCAGAGAGATCCAGAGTTCTTTGGCTTGATACAAATAACTCTATAGAGGAGAGAGGGAAAATTCAGCCCATCAGTTGGTCTTACCAGATTTCATCTGAAGCAAAATTAGAAAATTCGTCAGTCTAATCAGCAACCCTCAGGGCCTTCAAGAGAGCAAGAGCTTAGCGTCCCAGGCCTTCAGAGAGCACCAGTTAAACAGTCCAGGCTTCAAAGAGACTAGCAAAGAGGGTCTACCATCCCAGGGCCTTCAAGAAAAGCTATACAAAGATCTACCGTCCACCAGGGTCCTTCAAGAATAGCAAAGAGCTACATCCAGTTCAGACCATCCAGGTCATTCAAGAGAACACCAGGCTAAGAGAAAAGCCTACCATCCAAGGTCTTCCAAGAGAATCTATAGAAGATACTATCGTCCAAGGACTTCGAAGAGATAAAGAGCCTACCATCCAAGGGTCTTCCGAAGAGATAAAAGCCTACCGTCCAAGGGTCTTCCGAAGAGATAAAAGCCTACCTCCAAGGGTCTTCCGAAGAGATAAAAGCCTACCGTCCAAGGGTCTTCCGAAGAGATAAAAGCCTACCGTCCAAGGGTCTTCCGAAGAGATAAAAGCCTACCGTCCAAGGGCCTTCCGAAGAGATAAAAGCCTACCGTCACCCAAGGGCCTTCCGAAGAGATAAAAGCCTACACGTTCCAGGGCCTTCTCGAAGAGATAAAAGCCTAGCCCCCGAGGATTCCACAAGGCTTCGTAAACCCAGGGCCTTCATTCCGAGCAAGAGCTTACTGTCCAGGGCCTTCACAGCAAGAGCTACTGTCCAGGGCCTTACCAGAAGAGCTTACTGTCCAGGGCCTTCATTCCAAGCAAGAGCTTACTGTCCAGGGCCTTCATTCAGAGAAAGCCTTACGTCCAGGGCCTTCTCCAGCAAGAGCTTACTGTCCCAGGGCCTTCCCATCAGATAAGCTTACTGTCCCAGGGCCATTCCGAAGAGCTTACTGTCCAGGGCCTTCATTCCAGCAAGAAAGCTTACTGTCCAGGGCCTTCATCCAGCAAGAGCTACGTCCAGGGCCTTCCAAGAAAAAGCTTACTGTCCAGGGCCTTCACAGAGAAGCTACGTCCCAGGGCCTTCCCAAGCGAAGAGCTTACTGTCCAGGGCCTTCAAGTTAAAAGCTTACTGTCCAGGGCCTTCATTCCAGAAGACCTACCGTCCCAGGGCCTTCAAAAATGCAAGAACCTACCTCCAAGGGCCTTCAAGAGAGCAAGAAGCTTTCCGTCCAAGGTCCGTCAAGAGAACAAGAGCCTACCGTCAAGAGCAAGATAGTGATAATCCAGATTTGCCAAATCCCGTTATTTTACCATGCGATTGAAGATTAACAATAAGTGTACCTGTAGCATTGTATTAATTAGATACATTGATTAAAAATTGTTTGTTTACAAATTTCAAGGTATTGAAGATTGGCAATAGGTGTAGGTTACCTAATGCATTGTACTAGTTATATAAATTAGAAAAATTGCATTCATCTACCAGTTTTAGGTTTTTATTTCCTTTGGAGTAACCCCTATATCACTAATGTCAAAATCATTTCACTTGCGTTTTCGTGTTACGCGATTATTTATCAGAACCAATCACTCGCGTAGTGTGAGGTACAGATGTATTACATTTTCCTGTTTTTTTTTTAATCTCAAAAATGTTATCCCCTATGGTTATTTTTACCCCCCCCCCCCCCAAATAAAAACGTTTCTGCGCCACTGGTAATGAGTACTTAAGCGTATAATACGAACGGGTAGTAAGACGTGGTGCTAAGTGAGAATTAAATTTACATATATACAGTTATTTAATTATATAGGTTCAGTAGAAACATTTATATTTTCTACATATAACTCTTAGGGAACTGTAGAGTTTGATATTTTTAGAAAATAAAGATTTTTTCCACTGCACCAGTATTTTATTTGCTTTGGTCAAAATAGTGGGTTTTTTTTTACAAAAAACTGCAAAAACATTGACTTTAAACGCTACTTCACCCTGAATCTTGACTTAATATTTAGGTTTAGATATAAGTAGTCTAAAATGAAATGGCTTTTACAATCAGGGAGCTAGTTTTTATTTTTTTAAATTTAAGAATGGGTGAATCTAGTCATAATTTAAATAGTGTCAAATCGAGTGGTGTTGGCACTTTTATCAGGCACCACTAATCCGTGACATTTTGGCCCTTAACTCGCTTGGCATTATTTATTACTTTGAATACTTATTAACACATACTTTATTCAAGCTCTGAATCAGGAAGGAGTCTCATGTTTGAACTAAGCTAGTTATGAAAAGGTAAAAAATAAGTTTTTGGTTTTGTTTCAGTGTCTCCATTGAAAATTACAAAGCAAACTTGGTAGTTTTGCAGAAAAAGGTATGTTTGTTACACTATTTGCAAGCAAATATAAATTGTTATTTAATCACCTTTAGTTTATTTGAATCGAGTTAATTTTCATGGTGTGCATTATATTTAGGGCATTTATGCCAGTCCATTGTTTCTTCGCCAACAATCCTCCATATAATATAAAATATCCCATAGCTTAATAATACGTCTTAGCCATACCATATCATGCCAGCCGTAATAATGCCAATCTTTACATACCTTTCTAATCACTAAACATTCCAAACTCACACATTAAATAAAACCATGAGCAAAAGCACCCATATTTAAACTTTTTTTCTACCAACCTGGTTATTGATCTCGGAAGAGTTTAGCATAGAAAAATTGCTCTGTAAAATATTTCTTAAAACTGTAATCACCATTGTAGACGTGTCCGGACCCCCCTCTCCCCCAAATTTAACTAAAGATTAAAAAAAAAGGTATAATCTCTTGCTTGTAACTTTTGAACTAATCAAGCTAAATTGAAAGTATAAGATCAATAGAAACCTGACGTGCAGTGAACGATTGATTGGCCTGGCACTGATGCCAATTCACTGCCCAGTGCCTTTCACACCTGCTGACGTCATGGCCAAGAAAGCTAATAGAAGACTACTATTGTAAAAGTGATAGATAGTAGTGCATGAACACTTTTACATACGCATAGTAATTTCATTATTTGGACATGGTTAGTTACCTTTAATTGTGTTAATTTAATTTAATAAAAATTCGTTTAGCAAATTTGTTGCTCTCTGCTTTTCCAACAGACCCAAAAATAATATGAATTTATTTGACACCACAAAAACGTTTAATTTAAAATTTCTAGAAACTTTAAACCAAAGTCAGAAATATTGCGGTTTACCAAAAGTCAAGGTGGGGCTAGCATAGCATTATAAACATCCCCAAAATGAAATCCTGACTACGTGCCTGTTGTAGATATTAATCTACTATAATGCTTTAGTTTGTTTAAAATGTTTTGAGTATCCTATTTAAATTAAAGCACACAACGTTCTTTTCTCAGTTTGTTACAAAGTAATATATCAACATGAGTGTTGAAACGTCATATACACTAACATGTCACTTTTTATTTAGGTCTTTATAAATACATGTTAATTATTACTCGACCAAATTCATATATATTAACATAATCATTTCACTAAGAAACTGGCGTGGATCTTTGTTTCAAATTAGAATTTTGTGTCTACCTTGGTTATTCTACTAATGCTTTCTGCGATCTAGTATACATAGTCTTAAATGAATAATAGGAACAGAGGATGACCTGGCGGTCTAGGGGTAAGGTATGTGACTTGTGTGCTGGGGGTCCGGGGCTCAATCCTCGTACCGGCACAGATTTATCTGATCGCCAAACCCTTCCTTCACCTCTGGCAAGACGTATATTAATCACAGATTGTGAATGTGAGGAATGCCAGGCCTCCACCGTCGTTTGGATTCCACGTCAAACTGTAGGTCCTACACATTAGCGTAAGTGCGTATAACCCGAACGGTTAGTAAGACGCCAAGCTTGTAGTAGTAGTATAATATAAAATAATAATAATAATAATATAGGAAAGTGGATTTTAATATGGTGCATGAACGTTCAGATGTGTGTAAACCACAGTTAAAAAAAACTCGTGGATAGGCTTAGGATTCCTAGGCACAATATCAGTCACTATCCATAGTATTAAAGGCGCTTAAAATAAATAAATATAGTATTGCCTAGTAGCCAAATGTTCTTGCTATGTTGTTTGTTTAATATTAGGTATGCCCCAGGTTGAATAAAGTCCGTAATTTAGGTTCTAACAAGTAGTTGGGTTCAAAAGCTTACTACACCCATACAAGTGTGTGCTTTTAAATGTCAAAGTCAAAGGTCAAATCTCCTTCACTCTGATTTAGACAACCACAATAACCTTGTATCGTAGAAATATTTTGAAGGAAGAAGAAAACTTCGAAATGTTTTGAACAGATCTAAAAATATCTAACTGAATATGACATATCTCAAAAAATAAGCATTTTTAGAACAGATACTAAAAATTATTTTAACACAAGACTAGTACCAGTTTCAGTAGCTGATAAGCGTCAGTCATTCTTGGTTAGAATGACCTGCTAATAACATAGGAGAGATCGGGGTTCGAATATCAGTTGGGTCTACTAAGGGTTTGTTTTCAAAAATAATCTCTCTCTCCCCTTCCACGCAAATACGGCTACTGGGTAGTGGAGGAGACTAAATAATGATTATTTTCATACCTTGTACTAATATAAAGACATCCTTAGACTAATAAAGTCTCGTAGATTACTGTGGACAGGACATGCAATGCGATTTGAATATTCTAGAACCTTGTTCAGGGTACTTAATGTCAAACCCAAAGGGAAGACTTAGACAAAGCTGGGAGGATAACATTAGAATTGACCTGAAAGAGATATGGTGTAATGAGGTGGACTGGATAAGACTAGCTCAAGATAGGGATAGTGTAATGAGGTGGACTGGATAGGACTAGCTCAAGATAGGGATAGTGTAATGAGGTGGACTGGATAGGACTAGCTCAAGATAGGGATAGTGTAATGAGGTGGACTGATAGACTAGCTCAATAGGAAGTGTATGGGTGGACTGATGACTAGCTCAAGATAGGGATAGTGTAATGAGGTGGACTGGATAGGACTAGCTCAAGATAGGGATAGTGTAATGAGTGGATGGTAGGACTACAGATATGTATGAATGAGGGGACTGGATAGGACTAGCTCAAGATAGGGATAGTGTAATGAGGGATGATAGGACTAGCTCAGATGGGAAGTGTATGAGGGGGACTGGATAGGATCTCAAGATAGGGATAGTGTAATGTGGGGACTGGATAGGACTATCTCAAGATAGGGATAGTGTAATGGGTGGACTGGATAGGTACTATCTCAAGATAGGATAGTGTAATGAGGTGGACTGGATAGGACTAGCTCAAGATAGGTATAGTGTAATGAGGGGACTGGATAGACTACTCAAATGGATAGTATTGAGGGGGACTGGATAGACTGCTCAAGATAGGATAGTGTATGAGGGGACTGGATAGGACTAGCTCAAGATAGGATAGTATTGAGGGATGATAGACTAGCTAAGATAGGGATAGTGTAATGTGGTGGACTGGATAGGACTAGCTCAAGTAGGATATGTAATGTGACGGATAGATAGCTCAAGTAGGATAGTAATGTGGTGGACTGGATAGGACTAGCTCAAGATAGGAATAGGTGGTGTACTTGTGTAAGTGCCGCAATAACTTTTTAGTTCTTAGTGCCAAGTGTAAGTAAATGGTGCCATGTGACGCAACAAAAACCTTCACTCGTTTTGGTGGTTGAATGGTTCTAAGCCGTCACTCTCGCAATAGACTGAACTGCCGATAACGGGTAGATTGGGGATTGAATCACCGCTATGTAAATTGATGGTGGCCTATCCTAAATGGTTTTCCATTCTCTCCTTTTTTCTCTACGTGTAGATAAAAGTACATTTAATCTAAAACTCTCAATCTCTTATGTTTCAAGCTTCACTTCACACTCTATTTAAATTGACCTTCACATACACACCTTTTAAATTTTTATTTATTTATTTATTGCGGTTTCCAGCCTTTGGTCAGTTTTTTATTCAAGCCATATATTTTCCACTACCGGCTGGTCAGGCGTGTCGTAACTTTGTGCCTTACCTAACTTAAGATATATACTAGAAAAACTTTCATGCTCTACTGACTGATCTAATATCACTCTCGTACGCTCTTCGACGCTCTCTCGTACGCACATATACACCCCTTTTAATGAAATTTAATAATGATGGTACTGTCAGACACCTTAGCTCAGTCAGTAGCGTGTCTGCTTATTGAATTGAGTGTCCCGGAATCGATTCCCAGCATGGCCGAAAATTTACCATTTATGAAAATATGTGTTGACCCTTTCACATTGATAAATTGACGGCCGGTGACTGGATTTTGTGCCTGTCCTAGTCTTAAGTTAGACTATAAGGTGTACGAAGCTACGAGCCAGCCGGTAGTGGAAACAAAAAAATAGCTTGAATAAATAATTGACCAAGGCCATAGACTAAAAACAGTAATGTACGTAACAAAATTATGATTAATAATTTTCATTCTTTGTTTTTCAGTATCCTATCCGGGATTGGCCTCTACTCTTGAAATGCATTTTTGTTCTTGCATTTGTCATTACCATGTTTTTCATGCACAATGTCCTCGAACTGAAACTGTCGATGGGCTGGGCTGCCTTGTTGGGGGCGCTATTGCTTCTTATCTTGGCTGATAATCCTAATATGGAAGGAGTACTTGCCCGGGTGGAGTGGAGCACTTTGATATTTTTCGCCTCGCTATTTATACTGATGGAGGTAATGTATCACTCACTATATGGTTATTTCTTAAGAAACTCACTCTTTGAGTGTAGCAAGAAAATACATTTATCATGTGTTATATCTATGGAAATATGTCCTTCCACACCCAGCAGGAGTCCCGGAATCACCTAGAAACCTGAAACATTTCATACTCGTATTCTAAACCAGATGTCTCCAACTTGAAAGTGCCCGAAGGCCACAGTTATTGAATCTGCGAGACTAGGTGCAGGCTGCGTCATAATTGGTTAAGGGGTGGAAGGAAATAGGACTCACGTGGATACACACGTGATTATTGAAATAGAGCACAAATAAGTTTATTACTGAAAGAACATTGGTTGCATTTTTCATGGATTTTTTTTCCCCACGCAAGTCAAAAATTTCCGTTTATCGGTGAAATACAGGTTGGGGACTAAACAATTAGACGATTAGTAAAATAAAACTTAACACTTTAATTGAAAAAGTAAATATTCCCTAGCTAAATAAAAGCAAACCACATAATCCATTTTTCCACTTTTTGAAGATAATGCCACCATGTAACTACACCGGACGTCAGTCAGGCAAACCTCAACACGTTGTCCATCACTTTCCTTTCTTGGCGTTAACAGAAGAATTAAAGCTCACACAACTGAAAAAATAGTTTCAAATTTCTTGAAAAACATAATGGATACGTCTTGGCAATTTTCATTTTGTCATAGTAACAATTTTTTAAAATTGTGACTAAATTGAATTTTCTGAAATGTGGCCCTCAGGATAAAACGCGTTTAACACGCTTGCATTAATCGGATGCCGTTGTGGAATAAGTAATTGGAGTTTACAGTTTTATGTGAATGGTGGAATGCCAGGCCTCCCATGGTTCGGATTCCACGTTAAACTGTAGGTCTTTCATTTGATCTCACAATCACCCTACCATTACACATTAGCGTAAGTGTGTACAACCCGAACGGTAGTAAGACGCGGTGATAATAATAGTTTTATTTGTCTTTACTAAAGAGGTGAACATTCAACAAAGAATCTGTGCCTATGTTAGGAAAATATTAGTACAGTAGAGTCTCAACTATCCTACCTTCAACTATCAGACATTCCATTTTATCCAACATACTATTATAATAAGTTTTATTTAATTGACTTGAAATCCATTGTTGGTCTTACACGAATACAATAATTGTTCCGTTGATTTATTATATTATTTATACCATACTGTAGAGTAATTCCTAATAAACCTTTTCACACCTAGTCTGCACTAAAGTTATAATAATTTGGGTTTGTTTGGTCCCGCTCCCTCCAACCCCTCACCATATTATCCGACTATCTGTCAGTTCCATTTATGTAGGATAGTCAAGAATATATGTATATCCTACTATAAAAAAACATAAAGTGAAGTGTGTTCATTCTCAATGATATTACACAATTTAATGTTTTAAACCCGCATCAATGACCACATGGTTTTAACGTGTCATTTTCGCATTGGACTTTATTAACAGTGATGAGATAAAGGTGTTTGAACCCCGGTCAGATGGAGTAAAGATGGTATTTTTATTCCTAAAATATTTACCTTACAAACTCAACTAAAGTGAGAGTACATTTTCTCTAAATACAACGTTCCCAATCCCTAAAACATTAGTGTAATTGTACATGATCGTATAACAGGCACTACTCTCGCCAGTAGACTAGAAGATCAAGGTTCGAATCTTGGGCGGGTGTACTGGGGGTGGTTTTCCATAATGGCTTTACACTTCACGTAAATTAGGGTACATTTGCTCTA
This sequence comes from Timema podura, assembly GCA_033556935.1. Lineage (NCBI taxonomy): Eukaryota > Metazoa > Arthropoda > Insecta > Phasmatodea > Timematidae > Timema > Timema podura. The sequence goes on along the minus strand of JAVRXN010000010.1, from coordinate 103,729,439 downwards.
AATATAACCTTCCTGATACCTAAAACCATTAGCGTAATTGGTACATGACTGTATACCCGAACGAGTAGTAAGACGTTGTGCTAAAAAAAAGTCTTAAACATGTCTTAATTCAAATTTATTGATGTTAAGTAACTATATAAATTATAAAATTTTGTTTTCAGGCCTTATCTCAACTTGGTATGATTAACTGGATAGGTGCTCAGGCGGAGAACCTTATTCTGCTCGTGGGAAAGGAGTACCAACTGGCTGTGGCTATTATTATCATTTTATGGGTATCTGCTCTGGCATCATCATTTGTAGACAACATCCCTTTAACAACGATGATGGTGCGCATTATAATCTCTTTGTCGCAGAATAAAAACTTGGATCTGCCGTTACAGCCACTGGTTTGGGCACTTGCTTTTGGTGCTTGTCTGGGGGGTAAGTTAAAGAATCTGTGTTTTATTCCAGTTGTTAATCTGGGGGGGCAGAAGGTGTAGAATTTTATGGGGGAGATCTCCCCTGTCTTATCTCCTATATTATTTAACCAATATTTCTTTCAAACTTGTTTCTAATGTGCAGGAAAGTAAATGAGTGGTTGAAAACTAAATCTTCCAGTACTAAGTTTATAATGATTAACAAGTATTTGTGTTAAAATTCATACATTTTCGGCCTTAAGCATATGTACCTATTTATCACTTTTATTTTGTTAGTGACGTTCAGTTTTCTGTACAAAATCTACAAATTTATTAATCAGAAATGTGTTTTTTTCTTGTAAGTTCTATTTTAATCATTAAAATTTAATTTATTTTATAAAGTAGCATTATTATTAAAAATAACTATAAATAAAATTATTAAATATATACTTGAAAGGTCCTTATGCAAAATCCCTGGATCCGCCATTGTTTTATCTATATGGAAAATTTGGTCGAACTATTAATCATATAAATATAAAATTGAATAAAAGCTGTTTTAAATATGAAAGACCATTTGTGAGTTTAATATTTTTAATCAATTGCTTGTTATGTCAAATAAATAACACAATGATATTTTAATTATTTGCTAGACAACATTTATTTCTAATAGGTATGGTGGTAGGATAATTCCCTTGCGTGTGATACTCCTATTTAGAGAAATATACCAAATGTTTCAAATTGCTCCATTCACTTTATAAATGCATATGTAATTAGATTTTTTTTTATCGAAGACCAGTCTTAAACGAAGGCATATGAAACTCATATTATAGATAATAGGGTAGATTTAAATAATTTATCTTAAAAGCTTGATTTGATCATATATACTAAGTACTAATAATGTTAATGTTTAATTGGTAAGGAGTAGTAATTGATAATATGGTTAAATTTTCGTTTTTATTCCCTTCTTATTTTCTATATAATTTTTCTTCTATGACTATATGTTTTGGTGAAATTTACACCATCTTCAAGTCTGGGGAAAACCAATGTTATTTCAAATTATTGTATAAAAAATGTTATAAAATTATGAATTTAAGAATCGAACATTAGAAATGGAAATAGTTAAGAGAAACTATAATGTGATATACGAAATATTAAATAGATAATCACTTAGATTATACCTTATAAGATTGTTAATTTAAATGATTATCTATTTAATATTTCGTTTTTTTTGTTAGCAATATTAATGTTTCAAACCAATTTTATATCACTATTTTCACTTTCTAGCTATCTTACAGGTATAGAAAGTATTGTGATCGTCAAAAAGGTCGAACTAGAGATTTTGATGAATTTCGACGTTTCACGACCCCTGAATCCGAAAAAAGTGGTTTTTGAATTTCCGTCTGTCTACCTTTGACTAGAGCCTAAACCGATTGGGCTAAAACTTGGTATCTAGAATTTTCATAAGGTTGCCCCGAGGCTCTTTTGGAATTGAATATCCAACCTTAAAACTAAGGCTAGTTTACTGAAGGGCAAAAAGAAAAAATATCGATTTTCTCAAAATTGGCTATAATGATGTTTAAATTTCGTTTCTAAGCATTGATACATATTATAAACAAAATGGTTACTAATTTTTTTGTCAAAAAGACTTTAAGGTCTCCAGTATGATGCATAGACTATCATTAACATCTTCGAAACTATTTGAGATTTGAAGTAATTATCATTGTAAATAGATAGGTATATTTATAATACAAATATTTTATTTGAAACTTATTATAAAACCAATAATTTTCAAGATAAACGCATACATATAATATATATATATATATATATCTTTTAAAACACTAAAGGTCAAGTACTGCGACCGTGAAAAAAAACCTAACCCGAGTTGTTGATGGATGTCGACGTTTCATGACCCCCTGAAGCCTAAAAAGTGTCTGTCTGTCTAACCCTAAAATTAAGAGTAGTTTAGTAAAGGACGAAAAGAAAAAATCAATTTTCTCAAAACTTGCTCTGATAATTTTGATTAAAATTTGTATATAGTCATTGATAAGATTATAAACAAAATTGCTATTTTCATTTTCCTATGAAAATGACTTTTAGGGTACCTTACAAAAGCGGACATTTCTTATCACTACAACTATTTAAGATACTAAATAACTTATCACTGCAAAAATAAAAAATAAAATCTTTTATTTGAAATATATCTTTATAAAACCAACAGTTTCTGAGATATTGGCAAATATAATACAATTTTGTCAGCTTTAGTTCTAAGATATTAAAGTTTTAACGCAATAATGATCTAATTCCATATAGTAAATAGATAATTAAAAAGTCTATCAAAAAGTTTAGTTTGCCTTTAATCTATTAGGGTAAATGTTTATACAGCAATGATCTATCATTTCCGACTCAAAAGACAATATTTACCTTTTTTATGGGTCTAAATTTATAAAAGAGAAATTTAATAAAAATGCGATAGCCAGAAGATGTTAAACCCCTAATAAAATGTCGAAAATTATAACCGGAAGTCGAAATTTTAAAACAAGGTATTGACCCTTGGGGACTGCTTTTTTTTGTCCAATTATACTAGTAAGGACTTAAATTCTTTAAAAAGGAAAAAATCTGGGAGTCCAAAAATGAACGTAAGTATAACGCAATTTTTGCTCGGGTTTGCTGGTGTGTATTTCGTTTTACATATATTACGAGGTTTGAGTAAATATCTCCATTTTTAACCAACGGAGTGAGAAAGTCCGTACAGAGTCCCATACCATTTATTTTCTTTTAGTTTTAATTTAAACATAAGAGTATTTATTTTTAAAATCTTTATTTCTTAGATACCTACATCGACAGTTTATACGTATATTTTGTTAGTTATTTTAGGCACCTATTACTTTTTGTTAAATATATTAAATCACCTCATTTTATTTTAAATACATTAAATTGCCTCGTTTTATAAGTTTTATTAGTTGTAATAATCCTTTTACTGCCTAATGTTGAGCAAATAACTGCCAATATATAAATATATATTTTAATATTTCTTAAAGTATTAAGATATTATTTCCTTATCAAAATATTTTTTTAATGACTCTGATTTACTGTTTATAGGTAATGGTACCATATTGGGATCTTCTGCTAATCTGGTGTGCGCGGGTGTTGCAGAACAACATGGCTATAAAATCACTTTTACGCAGTATTTTAAGTATGTACTACCTTAATTAAATGGTTTCAATTTGATAGAAATTAAGGTATTTGGATATGTTAATACTTTTAGATATTTGCAAAGTTTGCACACATACCATACTATATTCACATATGCACAGTTGACACATTCTTGAGAAAAGGGTTTATTGAGCCCATTCCTAAAAATTTTTAAATGATTTGATAGCTCTTTTATCCATACATACATTGTATAGATTTCCCGAATGCATTTTATATTGTCCTCCGACTAAATAATAAGGTTGTGTATTTCAACTAAAATTAAATTTTACTATTTATATGATACTGTGAATGAATATTTGTCATTTACTGTAAATGCGAGAGATTAATTAGTTTTTAATACACACTACACATTTATAATGTTGTTTGCATTGAAAGACATATTTTATTTTAATAAGTCAAATGCTTGTCTAGATTATTTAGTGTGAAGTCTCGGAGTGGTGACCTATGCAAGGATGCATGACTAGCGTTTGTAAATTTAGGTATATATTTAAAGATTTGTCAGTAGGAGTTTTAAGAATAGAAGAGCGTGTATGATTCGGTGTATGGATATTGTTGAAGCGAAGGGAGTATGCAAGGATAGGAAAGCGTTGAGAAAATTAGTGAAGATAGATTAAGTAAGAAGTTTTAAAAAAGAAAAAAGATATATGCACATTTATTGCCTACCCCGTAAGGGAACGGCGTGAGGAATGCATTTTTAGTCTCTTGTCTTACTACCCGTTTGGGCTATACGCAAATGTACTAAAATATTAAAAACAATTATAGCACCACGTCTTACTACCCGTTCGGGTTATACGATCTATAAAGGTTAATGTTCTAGGAAAGGAAGGTTAAATTTAAAGAAAATGTGCCCTCATTTACATGTAGAGTGAAAATCAATTAAGAAAAAACACCCACCGGAATTTGAACTCTCTCCCTGTCACAGAGAAATCAAGCCCAATGAAAAAATTACGCATAGGACCATGTGGCCATCTAAGAGAGTCTTGAGTTCCGTTCCAAAAAAAAAAAAACATGTCATTGAGCGTAAATAGTATTCACATAATGCTTTTTTAACTTCTCACATTAAGAGAATATATTGTGATTGTAATAAAATCGATCTCGAGATATGACAAGTTTTTACAATTTATGTGAACACGAATCCAAAAAAGTGGATTTTGCAATTTTTTGCAATTTTAGCTGTCTGTCTAGGTGTGTGCGTCTAGGTGTCCCTGGCCAAGGATACAAAAAAGTTTATTCAATTTTTTTCGAACTTTATATTTATATATTATAGGGTGATACTACAAAACATTTTTCCTTTTAATTTTTACCCTAGCCCTTCAATCAATGGTAGTTTATTTATGAGGACTTTTTTTAGCTCAAAATATTTTGAAAATTTCCTTAACGATCTTATTGAAAATACATATCTGAGATTTGTTTGATATGAGAAATAAAACTGATTCGTTGTTGGGGAAAATTTTGTGGAAGGGTAGATTACTGATGAATGATTTTTCAAAAATGAGAAATGTGTTTAAACTGGTTTTAACGATTTGATCCCAAATTGGTATATTCAGAGTGTTTGACATAAGAAATAACCCTCTATACTCTTTTGGGTAAAAAGTTGATAAAGGGTCTTTGGTTTGGGAGTGATATTTGAAAGTTCTAATTGTTTTGGAAATGGCTATAACGATTTTATTTATCTAGGGAATGTTTGACACAAACATGACAAATAAAGCTGTATAATTGTATTTGGAGGGAAATTTGGTTATAGGTAATTAGTTAACCGATAATATTTAAAAAAAAATACTTTAGCTATTTTTTTTTCAAAATTGGTATAGGGAGACTATTTTACATATCAATAATTAGTTATCTTCATTTATCTAAAATACATTAATTTGAGGGTGGTTTACTTATAACAGATTATAAAAAATTTGAATGTTTTGTAAATTGACCTTCAAGATTGGATTCAAAATGGAAATCCGTGAACGGTTCTTCATGATAGGAATACGGTTTTATTTTACGAATAACAAATGATTTAGATTAGTTAATATTATTACTAGCACCGTGTCTTACTACCCGTTCGGTTTATACGCTAATGCGTAATGGTAGGGTGATTGTGAGATGAAGTGGAGGACCTACAGTTTAAAGCTAGTCGCTCACTAAGGCGCGCCGCGCGGAACATTATCCAAACTATCGTGGTACTTGGGTTGAGATAGGTTGTATAGCTTGGAATATTCATTAAACTAATAATACCAACGCTTCACCACTCATTCTGAGAATCTAATATAAACTAATAGATTTTACACCACGTTGTGTAGAGTACTTTAAACTCGGCTTAAATGGCCGAATTCTTGCACATAACAGTATTTTGTTTGAGAAATGATGATTATTTTTTATTGAGGTAAGCTTTTTGAAGTTGATAGATTTAATTTGGCCAAAATATTATAGTTAATATTTACCTTCTGTTTATCACTTTCCTTTATTTTTAATCAATTAAATCTTCTAGGAAAAACACAATGAATACAAGATTTTTGAATTCGCTGGCAGCTATATAAATTTCTAACTCAATCTAATGTGCATTTTACTGATCAAAATCAACAGCAAGAATAACTTACTTCGGTGGTCGCATGGTCTAACATGCAACTCTCGTGTTGGGTGTTGGACTAGATTGCCGAAGACGGGGTGATCGGGGCTCGATTTCGGTCGGGCACATTGAGGGTGGTTTTTTCCTAAATGGCCCTTTTTACACGCAAATGCGGGTGTATTTCCTCTAAATTAAGCCTATCTAATCCATTAGTGTAATTAGTACATAAGTGTATAACCTGAACAATTAGTAAGATGCGGTGCTAAGGGAAAAAGTACGAATAGAATACAAAACGCTCACAACCCATATCGTGTTGAAGTTAGACATGCCGGCACTAAGACAACGCACTCGAATGGTGTCGGAATAACACGAGAGCGTATTCCTCCCACGGTTCCTTACACAACCCCCGCCCATTCAGGAGCGCCGCGACGCGCCGAAAGGAAATAATTCTTCTCTTGAAACCTCGAGGAGTTCCGGCACGGAAATTCCACAATGCGGTTCCGCGCGAAGGGTTTCCGCTTTAGTGGTCGTTACACCAATTGATTTCTTAAGAAGCAGACAACAGAAATTTCTTCTTGGCGGTGCGGCTCCCCGCGGCGCGTCTTAATGGACGATAAACTTAACGTTACGCTAAAGAAGGGTTTGACCATCGGATAGATTAGAGTAGTTAATAAATAATAATTTGTATTTGAAAATTTGAATTTTATTAGATATATTTAAACGATTTGGTTTAAAATCTATACATGAAGAGTGATTAATGTGATTTACAATAAATGTTGGTTTTCAAGAGTAACTTATGTAAGGATATTTTACCCAAAACCTATTTTTGAACATTTTCTTCAGAATCATAATACAACGTGAGAAAGTTTGTGCGATTGTGTACTACCATTTATTGTGAGTAGAATACAGTTTTAGTGAAATCCACCCAATTTGCATTTTATAACATAAATTCTGTCCCATAATAATAAGCTCTTATGTAAATTCCATTCCGTAATAGTCATAGAAAAACCTCTGTGCTTACCTCATTTGCATTAAAAGAAGTAATAAAACCTTCTTACTCTTTAGTACTGTAATAATGTCGAGCTGCTTCAAAAACCATATAATTTTATAAGAATACACATTTTATATAAATTTATTTAGTATTCCTGCATTAAGGCCTAGTAATAGTTTCCACAAAATCCTATGACATATGCACTCAATTTACACTCTAATATGCAAGCTTACCGGAATTAATAAAACTAACTCTTTCTTACAGTATTCATTAAAGGAGAATCAGGTATGGCAAACCGAGGCTATATTATTTACTTAGAAACTGTAGCTTTATGCCATGTTTGCATCTTGTCTATATTATTACATTTCAATCTTTTATATCTATTTTTATGGCTATTCATAAAAAGGTACAAGTGAATAGAATACTAATTAATCTTTTATTTCTTTATCTCTTGTTGCCACATCCGCAAAACAAAAAAACATAATAGTTAAATTAATATTTTTTGTTCTTTCAATTAGTTAAGATAAAAACCAACTATACACTAATCCTTAGAGAAGTATTATTACGAGGGGATTGGGATTGATAATGAAATAAATAATTATTTTCACTTACATTAACATTAGTGACTTTAAGGCAATGCTAGTTAGTGAAGTCTGTTACCACCAGTCCTGTGCTGGATGGACTATACTTTTTAAAATGAGTAGTTTGTTTTACAGCTTCTGAATGACAAGCTATGAACCAGGAGTGCCTATGTTAGTTTACCTGCTGTATATTTTAATAATGCCAATACATTGTAAAACATGGCCTGCTGCTTTATTCATAGATGTTTGTTCGTTTTAAATTAAAATATTTCATGGAGAATAAACCATTTTTCAAAGATTCTTTCGTATAACCCCCTTAATTCCAATTATAATCCGGCATACACTCATATTAGACAGTGAATTTGGTGAAGACATTTGTGCTATGCAAAATTTTATCTCTTTATAAATTATTGGATTACTAAGAAAATTAACTACTAACGCTATAGTTATAGGCTCAAAAACTTATTAAATTATTTTTATCAAAAGTGTAAATGTTGCTTTAGTTTAATTTCCATGACTTTGATATTCTATACCATTCTATTGTTTATTTTCTTAAAGTATTTAACTAATAATCAAATCATTGAGTTTCTTAATTTAATTTTTACTATATTTTCATCTTTTTGATGAAAACCTAAATTTTTCAGAATCTTAGTTAATTATTTGGCTTTAAGCTAATTTTTTTTATTTTACTCAGGTTGTTCAGTATGTTAACAAAATTGAAATACTAGGGCATTAAAGTAAATAATATGTATTACAAATGTGAAGGCTCATATTTATTTTAGATAAGAGATAAAACTCTTAAGGCGATTGGCCCTTTTCACTTGGCGTGGAAATGCAGAGCCATGGGAACAAACGGCTATCTTCAAGAAATTTATTGTTTTGAAATTTTCTTTTCGGAAACGGTTTGTTCAAGAATAGAAACATATTGATTAAGTTATACTTTTCATATACATACCTCCTCTAAAATTTAACATTATCAAATATCAATAATGTTGACATTTTTCAATAGAAAATTCCTGGCCTAAAAAATAAGAAAATGTAAAAATTAATAAACATCGATACATTATCTTAGAAGAGGTGTTGAAAATATTAACCTAACAATATCATTCGTTCTCGAGAAAAGTGATATTTCCAAACGTTTGATTTTTCCTCAAGACCTGTCCGGTAGCTAGCGCCATCTACGGTTTCCGTGATACATCTGTTCTTGTTGGCGCGGAAGGATACTTTTGTGAAGCCGCCTCCCGCCCACCATCCCACAAAATAGGTTTTAGACTTGCACTCAACAGGGCCAAGGACCTTAAATTAATAATTATATCAAACTTGGCGATCTTACCCTAACTTCTTACTTAAGAATGTCATTTGTTATAAATCTTTATGGAGTGTTAAAAAAACCCACCATCTCCAATCTTTAATTATATCACGAGGCAAGTTATAAATAACTTCTCTACAACTTATATTATTAAAATTCAGTGATTATATCATTTTTTGTGTTTCAGGATTGGGTGTCCTGTTATGTTGGTAAGCATGTTGGTTGCAACCGCCTACCTGCTTGTGGCTCATGTTGCCTTCAGCTGGCATTAAAGCCACCCAACATTTTCTTTGCCTTTGCATCACAGGTAAGCATTAGTGTTTATAGAATAACTAATACTGTTGTCATTAATAATTTCAATTTTTTTTTTCAGAATAGATTATTATACATCTACGCAATCAGGACCGGATTTATAGCTGTGGAGGCCCCGTGGCTGTAAAAAAAATTATTGGAACATCACATTAAAGCAATTGGTTTTACCATTATTTAAACATTGTAATTTTTTTATTTAAAAATTAAGTGATGAATGCTCAATGTTAAAGCTACTATTTAAATAAGTAAATATTGTGAACTACCACTGTGAAAAGTTTCATGCACCAATTTAAATATTATTTTTATGACACTTATCGGGACATATAAGAAAGTTGAGTTGTCTCTAAATCGATTTTTTTATAATACTGCATCTTTACTGTTCAGGTTAATATGCATATTTACTAATTACGCAAATGAGCTAGGGATGAGGAAGATTAAATTTAGAGGAAGTGTACCCATATTGAAGGGAGAGTGGAGAATCATTTTGGAAAAACCACACCCAACCCACCCAAACGGGTTCCGAACCCCGTTCTCCCGGTCATCAGCTAATTAGTGTAACACAAAGGACGGCTTAGACCGTGTGGCCACCAAAGACTATTAAATCTATGTTAATCTTCTAAAAGCAAATGGTTGTTTCAAGTTAAACCTGTAAATGTATACTTCATTAAATGTTAAAGAGAAATTACATAGTTAATGAATGTATCCTTTTTTGAATATGAAATACATTTTATTTATTCATCCCTGCCACTTGAATAATTCAATATATGGATCTCCCAAATAGGCAGCAAGACGTGACGTGACACATAAAAAATAATTCACTACATTTGAAACATCTACACATTAGTTTCTTTAACAAATTAACATCTGAAGTAGGTTTCTATTTACACACTAACGTCAATAAGTCATTAGGTGTTACTATCAATATCATATGAATTATTTCCTAACTAAGTTGTACTATGCTTATCTTTTATTGAAACTAATATTTATGTTGAAAGCATGAGTTTTCCATTAAAAAAACAAAAGTAGAAGTTTCATAGAAAGATGGTGAAGATTAATGTTAAATTTAGTAAACTATAGCTTCAATTACTGAAATTTATTCTAACAGTTTGATAATGGAAAGGTTTAGCGAAAATTATTTCTAATTGGAAGGGACACATCACCATGTTATGTAGGATTTTTTACTAGCTATGTAGACTAAGTTGACAAATTTTTTTCTCTTTCAGATCTTCGAATGGTATCCTTAGAATCCTTCCAAAGAGAAAGATATATATTACTTTATTGATATATTTTATTTAGGTAAGATGGGTTTTAAAAAATCAATTTATTCAATGTTATATTTATGCCCTACTGTTAAAAAGAACAGTATATGTTAAATACTTAGATCAAATTTATTTTATTATATATGTATAAGTATATCTATAAATTATTTTAAACATGTGAAGAATGAAGGGAAAAATTGCTAAAGAAAATTGTCTTTAAGAAGTAATAGGATCCTCTTCCATTTTTCAAACTTCCAATAGGGAATATTATGGACAGAACGATTGTTAAAATTAGACTTTTCAGCCTTTTTAATAAGCTAGATAATGCAGTTTAACACTCAGCTGAACAATGATATATCTTGATGGTAAGTAAAATACTGAAAAATCCATATACAGCTTCAGATACATGCCTTGCACAACTGTATTGTCACAACTTGCAGAACAGGCGGCTTTAAAAAGGTCAACAAATTGGAGTTGTGTATTCTTTAAGTGAACAACTGGTTATCAATTTAATTTAATCAATTGTTATAGCGAGTTTCAATGTGATTTCTTCTCTAAAAATACAACTTAACACTGATGGGTATCAAAGTTAGAATATTAGTAAGTCATTACGTCAGATGGATACAAAATTTGATAAAAAATCAATGCAAAGTTCATATTAATAATCCTTACAATGAATGCGGATAAAGACTAAAATTCCTGATTTTATTGATTTGTAAAATGTTCTTTTGTAAATACAGCGCATCATGTGTTGTAGGAATATATAATTAGTATGCTCTATTTTTTAAGTTTATCATTTTATTGTGCACTTAATGTAGGAATGCAAGTAAAGCTATAAAAGACGATGGTTTTCGCAGTTTTTATCGCGAAACTTTTTTGCCAAAAATAAATAGGATATTGCTTCAGTACAAATATGGTTTAATATTCTTACCATGGTGACCTCAACGGTTATTAAATGTTTGTCTTAACCATAGCGGAATTAGGTGAGAAACTTTTTAGATGAAGATAAAAAGTTGTAATTAAATCCGAAACACCCTTGAGAGATATTCAAGAACTTTAGAGGTCACCATGTGAATAAATTTAAACTCTTTTGTACTGATGCAATATTTTATTTGTTTGACAAAAAAAAAGTTTTGATAGAAAATCTGAAGAAAAAAAACCTGACCTTTCCCCCCTACATTCCCACCTTAAGAGCAACATATAATTCAGCCCAATAACAAGACGCATTATTGATTTAACTCTGATCTAAAATATTAGATTCTACGTTTAATTTTACAACTATTTTATTTAAATTTTTTAGAAGCCTTGAAAACATTATTTATTGTGAGTCATTAAAAATACGAACTTGTCTATTTTTCCCATAAATTAATTGATGCCTGTCATTTGCTTGATTTGTGGCAATACATTACGATCAACCGATATTTTATTAGAGATTTTTGTCTATAAAAACGTCACATTCTGAAGGAACGTGAGCTAAGGGCAGTACTTTTTTTTATCTTTTAATAACACAGTATTTTGGTGGAAATATATATATATTGCTCCGGTAGATATAGTCTAACTATCTTCACATATTATTCTCAAAAGTTTTTGATTTTATGTCAAGTGTTATGGAATTTAGTAACATATCTCTTTATTTAAAAAGTTTCTCCTAATATGCTCAAGTTTAATATTTGTGTATGAATTAAGACTGTTTCTACTAGAGCATTTTTTTTTATGAATACTGCACTTTATTATTATAAATACTGACCTTTTCTCGCGTCCCATATCACCCACCGTTTCATGTTACCAAAGATTAGGTTTACTAGAGTGTATTTCAATTGTCATATAGAAGTTGAAAAACTAAATATTCAAATTAAAATAGTTATGTTGTCCATATTACTACATACTCCCCTTTTTATTGGTTGAATTTTTGATTTGATTTTAAATATAATACTTATTTAAACTTTCTATTTATGTGTGTAAAACAATATATATTTTATAACCAACTATATCTAAATATAAACGTACTTAGTAAATTGTTATATATATTTAAACAAAGATTTTCCGTGCACACATCTAATAAGACTAAACTTTGAAAATGTAATTTTAAAAAAAACTTGGAATTTATACACACATCTACAAATATTGCAGAAATTGTATGTCAATCTAAAATTAAGTATTCTATGACTTCAAAATAAAGTAAAATAATATAAATAAATGTTATCAATCTTAAAGCTTAATTAAATGTTTATAAGATCATTTTGTTACTAGGAAAGTGTAAAAGTAATAGTGAGGTTTAACATGATTTTAAAGTGTATTATTGTTAGATGCATTTTATTTTATTTGTGTTATATTATTATTATTACTTACTATCCACTAATGAAAACTAAAATTTTTTAAAGATTTTAATATTGTTATTTTATTCATTTGTGCCAAACATAATTGATTTAGTGAATTTTATTCAAATGTGCCAAATATAATTTATTTAATAAATTTTATAAGACTATGAAAATTCATTAGTATGAAATATTGTAGCGTTCTTTTCATCAAAATTAGTTTTGTTTTACATTTGCTTGGTGTTATAAAGTTAATCTATTGTAATTTAAAAAATTATAATCTTAATAATGTAATAGTGAAGTAAAAAATATATTATGAATAAAAATGTGTTATGGTTTTATTTAAAGTTTTTTTACTATTTTGTGAAAGACAGTATAAAAGCAATAATAGTTGGATTAACACCTCTGTCAATACATATATTAGAGCATTGTATTATAAAATTATTTATTAAAATAATCAAAATTAGTTTAATTTTGACCGAAAAAATATATATTAATCACTCCGGTTAGTATTTGAAATAATGTCTATACAAGGTAAATATTAAAACGGAAATAAATTGCCTTAAGATCGAAATAATAATTTAATTTATTATATACAAAGTGGTACAAAGTGATGTTAATTATTGAGCTAATGGTGAAAAATTATTGTAGTTTGTGATATCACAGTATTTAAGGTTTCCCCTAAGTTTAAAGCTAGTCCTACATTATCATTAAATATACATTTATCCCTATTAAGTTCTAAATGTATTAAAATTATTAAACCAATCTACACAACAAAACTTTTGACAGTTGGTAACGTAGTAAACCTAATTATTTTCACCATAAAGGGAAGCTATTCTAGAAACAGTTATTTTGGTTGTATTTGTAAGGTTTTTACGAGTGAACTCTAAACTATTATCTCTTGTATAGTGCTATAACAATTATTTAATAGACCTACAGTGTTAGAAAAATACTGTTATGTAATAATTTTGGCCTGGAGCTTCACTCACGTTAGTGTCGGTTTTAAAACATGTCCATTAAAATGTTTTAAATCAGTGATTTTAATTTCTGCACAGAGAAGAAATCATGCAGAATTTACTATGATGAAAACTAAGTTGATAAAATATGTATCTTCAGAATTAAAAAAAATTCAATGTAGTCTAATTATTCTAAGAGTAGACAGAAAATATTTGCATTTATTTAAGTAAATAAATTTAAAAAATAAAGTAGTTTTTTAAGCGTATGGTACTACTGGCCGAGAGGAAAATATCTATACTTTTTCACACTTCTAGTCATGTCCCTTTTGATACTAGTATTTTTTTACTGATACTTTTTTTCCGATACTTTTACTGATATCAGTACTCACACTCCGGTATTGGATCGGTATCGAAAGAAACAAACTTTTTTGCTATCTTCACTTATGCTGGGATTAAATGCTTACTATGATTAAAGAAGGGTATAAAATAGATTAAAAAAATATATTACTAATATTTAGCTATACAATCTTTTTCCATCGGTCACATTTTCATAGACATTTTGAAAGCTGGTATGGTAAAACCTTTTGTAATATCCATTATACAATACTATCTATCATACCTTCCAAGTTTCAACACACAACATAGACGCGATCGACCTAAATATACAATGACATGGTTAAATCATTATAATTTTCACTGTTTAAATAACTATGAAAATACCATTATTATTACTATGCAAATGTTGAAATTATAACTGGATTAAAATAACTTTTTTTCACATTAAAATTTCGATACCTATACTTACTGTTATCGATACTTTTCTTTCTATACTAGTAAGGTATCGATAATTTTCTTTCGATACCACATCCCTAGACTTGACTTGACATTTAATTCGGTCGCCTGTATATTGACAATTTAACGCTCTGGTAGAAGAGCGTTGCCTAGGTTACAGCTATGGAAGTTGTCTACACAGATCTGTAGTGAGGTGATGTGATAGTGAATATGGAGGTTTGAGCCTGTGGGAGTTTTAAACCCAACTATCCCAACCCTGACTGTTGGGATGATTCCTCTTGAGAGAAAAATATCCAAGGTACCAGCTGGGAATACAGACCGGGACCCCTAGGTTCGTAGCTAGTTCCAATGACCACTTCACCACGGGACCGAATAGGTATCGTTGTAAGCCACGTTGGTGGTTTTATCATTGGGAGCGAGCAGTTTCAGCTCTGCTTTCAGAACTCACGGGAACACACCACATGTAGTTGTCCGTGGGCGAAACACTTGCAGTGGACATCGTCTGTCACTTTAGGGGTCTGTCCTTGAGCGGTGTTGGTGGCCATTGCATAGCAAACCTTCATAGGAAATTGCATGCATTTAAACTGTAAGGGCAGGTCTGATTGAATTATGGGTATTCTTGGTATAAAAGACCCATTTCTCCTTTAGTGCAACCTGTCATGACAGTCGCCTCTAAGATAAATTTTTCAGACTGTTTGCCCGTAAGCGGGTCCCATTACACAAATTAGACGGGTTAAAATTACGGATAAAAATTATGGGCGTTAAAATTTAATTGAAGAGCATGGATGTGTAAGCTGAATGGATTAAGAGGGCTGTTTAGACAGCTGAGGCAGAGCCAATCAGACGTCAAATATTGATAAAACTGAAAATTAAACGAATTTGGTCTTCGCTGGAATAAGCACAAAACGCTATCTTCTACTTCTCTCTCTCTCTCTCTCTCTCTCATATATATATATATACACATAAACACGTTTAAACATAATTTTAAAGCTGACATTTCCCAATTTGGAAAATACAAAAAACACATTTGGGTTACTCGTTACAATATAAATGCCGAGAAACTAAAAAGCTAATATAGGGTAGAAGAATGACTGTGAATCAAATGGTGTAAAGCACCGTATGCATTAGGCGAGCCGAGCATGTATTGTAACAAATTCGTCTTATTGGGACGGGCCTGAGAGAGCGTTACGAGCACGCTAAGAACCATTCGCAGTGATCCATCGGCTGTCGGTTTTTCCAACGAAGACAAAGGGAATCGTCATTCTAGTTGGGATGTGTTTATTGTGAGCTCGTAAGCATCGAGAATTGGTATGAGGACTTTGTATTTCAGTTTATAGATTCTTTTAAAAAAAACCAGTGTTTAATGGGACCCCAAGGAGGCAAGAATAAAAACTATTATAAAAAGAATGCCTACAAGGATATCACCACATTAGCAGGATAAGCAAAAAATGCTTGCTAACAAAAAATAATTAGATTTTTCAGTCTTATTTTACTCGGCAAATTCTCAAAGTATGTGGTAGACATCCTGGTAAAGTTTTTGTACTGTCCACTAGTGTGCTGTAGCTTTAAATCTCAAAATACTTCAAAAGAGGCCCATTTTTTATACAATTATACGCCACCAACACCGAGGCTTTTTTTTTAAAAAACAGATTGGCCATAATTAACATAGCAACACTGCACGTAGCTAAGGCCAAGGCTTCTTCGTTATCAGACATTCAGTAGAGTTAGATAGCTAATTAAATTGAAATGTAGTGCACCCTCACAAATACTGAATTGAGCTGAGATCATTATCACGTCGCTTGCTCGTGGCATGCTCGTTTCACGTCCAAACTGACAAGCATTGCATTACATTACATGTTACATTACATGCTCGGCTCACCTAATGTATGCGCACCTTAAATTAATAGTGGGGTCAAATCACAAATTTTATAGGCATTTCTCAACCGCCGAGGACGGGGAGATCGAGGTTCGAATCTCGGTCGGGTGAACTGGGGGTGGTTTTTCCTAAATGGTTTTCCACTCTCCCTCCACGCAAATGCGGGTTCACTTCCTCTAAATTCAACCCTCCCAATTCCTAATCCATTAGTGTAATTAGTACTTAAGCGTATAACCCGAACGGGTAGTAAGACGCGGTGCTAAATATTATTATTATTATTATTATTATTATAGGCATTTGTATTTTCCTGGAAGGTAACAGACAATATTTCTCCGTGCAGTAACGATAACCCTCGGCCAAAAGACGTTGAATCTTTCCAGTATTGACGAAGGAAGGGTGGAAGCGAGGTGACAGGAAGAAAGAGTAGTGGAAGAACAAGAGTAATCTTTATCTCGCCTCTCCCTCTTTCATTTGTTCGACTTTTTCAATACCTGCTGTAGAAGATATTGTACAGGTAAGAGTAAAATCTTTCTATTAATAGTTTTACTCAGCTCAGTGGCGTAGTTGGATGACGCGATAGTTTCGTGTTAGCCAGACTTCCGAGACCGGGGAGATCGAGGTTCGAATCTCAATCGGGTGAACTAGGGGTGGTTTTCCTTAATGGTTTTCCCTAATGGTTTTCCCCGCTCCCTCCATGCAAATGCGGGTTCACTTAATCTAAGTTCAACCTTCCCAATTCCTAATCCATTAGCTTAATTAGTACTTAAGCGTATAACCCAAACGGGTAGTAAGACGTGGTGTCAAATAAATATTAATAGTTTTACAATTTTGACAAAACCTCGGTGAGTGTAATATTGAATGTGTGTTGTACAATTACATCTTTTTATTTTTCAAAATTTTAACACATGAACGACAAACATATTTAGCGTGTAAGCTGTTTTCTTAAATCATTAAAATAAAATACAAAATATAACTACTCAACATGGACAGACAGAAAAAACATGTGGATCTCAGACGAGGGAACAAATCAAAATTGAATCCCACGGTAAGAACCAGGAGCAAGAAAATATATTGAAACTAGGGGAAGAAATTGCGCATTGTTGGTTTTAGGTAAGTTTATTATTTATCATTTAAAGAAAATTTGAAAAATTTGGAGTGTGATTGAACCTGCTAGAAATATTGTTTTAACTTTTTATCTATATTCCCTTGACATATTTTGTTATTTTTTCAATATTAATCTTTCTAATTCTATAGCTTTTAAATTCGACAGCTTTAAAAATATTTTCGAGGAACCTTTTAGTTACCAAACATTTCTAAATATTTTTAATATTGAAGAAATGTATACTCACAAGAGCCGTGAAGTTGTGCGAATTATAGAAAGAATTATGGATACACTGTGACAAAGTCATAGGTTCAGTACCAGCCGTGTACACATATGGCTAATTTTAAAATAAGAGGTCAGTGTATGTCTTTGTGAACGTGTATTAAATATAATTTACTATATTATGTTGTATGATATAGGCCTATTTATATTTTACCTAAATATTTTTTAACTGCTAAAACTTAAACTGGCACAGGAAACTAATGTTAACCACGGTGAAAAGATCAAATGTGGAACATGTCGCAAGGATGATTGCACCGGATTCCTATTAATATTTTCCCACACAAAATGTTTCAAGTGAAAAGTAAGTGAATGCAGATATCTTATAAGGTTCTCACTATTTATAATTTAATTGTTTCTTGTTATTCTAACTATAAGTTTAATATTTTGAATTACAAATTTCTAGAGATACTAACTACAATCTGGCATACTTTGAACCCGCCCCTGTCATATAATTTGATGAGATTCACTGTGACGTCACTACAGCAAACAAGGATTTAGATAGAGTGTGAGTAGAAACAAAAGGTTTATTGTTGGTCAAGAGAAGATTCTCTGCACATGTTTATATAAGACAACAAGGAGTCACGACGCACATGAACAGAAACTACTCTGAGAGAGGGCGAAAACTGCTGTGATGGTTCAGATGTTGAAAGGTGTTAAACTATTTGATTCTACACACAGCTCCAGCCTTATTAGTATTTTATCAAGGAATGATAATATTATTTATTTTTAGATGTGTCTAGAGCAGGCTATCTTTTGCAAGCTGGCAATCGTTTGAAGTGCCGTTAAAAGACAATATACGCCTATCTTTACACACCATGTCTTACTACCCATCGGATCTATTCGCATATTTACACTAATTAAGATGAATTAAGTAGAATGCTTTTAGTAAAAAGACATATTTGTTTGATGTCCTGATTTCAAGCACATCAAAAAGTCATGGCAATCTTGAATGTATCATCATGTGTTACACCGTCTCCATTGCCTTCTACTTAACGACCACAATTAAATAAAAGGGAAAAGGTGAATCTACATAAGGGAAAATATAAGCAGAATTAAAAATATAACAAAAATATGGTTTATATCAGTATAAACGTAGATAAAGCAAAGTACAGTGGTCTCATTATATCATTCTGAATAATGCTAAAAATAATAACGTGAAGCGCAGAATGTAAACATCCCATGTTTACATTTATTAAAGGTCGTCTATAAGAGACACAAAATTACGTAGATTTTTAACATCAACAGAGAAGTTAAACTACCAAAAGTGAAGTGAAGTAAGATATCCACAAAATGAAACAAACATTAAATATTCTTGCCTGATGGGCTCCTAAATTTCATTACAAGTTACAATACGAAATTTACAAAACATAACGCAAGAGTTTGACTTCCAGACTCAAGTCAAAACCTCCCGGGACTAACTATCTCTTATAAAAAAAACTAAAGATTGAAATTTAGAACAAATTTAAATTATATAAAAAAAATAACAAGCATGATTTTATTTCTACAGTCGCGTGAAATAGAAAAATACAAAAGTCCGCACATTTTAACATTTTACATTTAAATTTACTCAATACAAATTTACCAATGGTGGAAATCAAACTAAACTAACCAACTTGATACCGCGCCTAAGTGGCGACATAACAGTTAAATTTAAGCGACTGAGATAAAGAGAAAAGTTAAATATTACACGAAAAACAAAATAATGATTCTAATACAACAAATTTATAAGCCGAAAATAAATAGTCTATGAAAAGTAGACGCCATAGTTACTTTCCAATTAGTATATATGAAGGTGTATCCGATCATTTTCCAGGTCCATGACAATGATCCGTCCTCGTTCGCGGAATGATAGAGAGTCATCCGCCCTCGTTCGCGGATTGATAGATAGTCATTTTTGCAGACACATACAGCCTGTTATATAGTGAGTTTCGTTACACGGAAAGGAGGGGAGGTAATTCTAGCACGTAGTTGCTAGCTGTCTTCGGTCACGTAGGCACTTTGTAGGGTTGTTCCATCAGAATATTAGAACAAGTTGACGATCATTCGATGTTTGGGGTAGTTCTTCAAACAGCCATCAGGGGGCGGGTGGATTGTTGTCTTCTATCGAACTCCCTGTCGTTACGCCTCAGTTTCTATCTGACTAGACTGAGAGCAATCACGTGTTGACAGTAGACTTGCGTTAGCTCGGCCCATTCTCCACATGGCTGCACGGAGTAGGTCAGCTTTGGTGGCGGCTAGTGATAGAAGATTTCAAAGGTAAGTTCCTGAACAAATATGAGTGTAATATTACAGAAGATTGTACTGTATGAAATATACTGTGTCTTATTATCTTTCCGTATTAGCCTACAGGGACTACAACAGAGAATAGTACCATTGTAGGGATTCTATTTGGGTCGGAATTATTGAGCGGGTGGTATGAATTCTTGATAGTTACGTATCAACATTATAATGGGATGGAACCAATTGTAACTAACTGTAAGTTAACGTTACACATGAACAAAAAGTGTGTGATCTATTTGAGCCCAATTAAATTAGCCCATAGTCAATTTACATACGAGCATGACAACTTTAATCCAGAAACAAAATTAAAATAATTATAGTGCTTTTATGTTAAATGATTTTACTCAATAATATCAGTTAAAATTATTGACTTAGACTTCGTGATAGTAATAGATTCTTAAGTAAGAAGCTTAAACATTTCACTAGATAAATATTGACACTAAATGTATGTGCTGCTATCGGTAACATAAATAAAATACAAATATTTCAAATACACTTGGTTGGAATGATATTTTTAAATCATCAATAAAGTTATTTACATAAATTGGAAAACAAAAATACCATTTGTACAGATGATGAGACTCAACTATCAAATTAAGGAAATTCTTCTCGAAAGAAAACCCCTTCTTAATTTATCAATTCTTGAAATATAAAATTCTGAAAAAGTAAAACGTTATCTAGTTAAATCATTGTTAGCTATATTTTCTTCAATAGCCATGTATGATGGTGTATCTAAACATAGAGAAAAGCTGCAAACAATATTAAAATAATGTATTAACTAAGGCCGAAGATTTAATTTTAATAATCACTATAAATAATAGTAATAATTTTCTTTTTCATTCGATATTCAAATTCAAATAAGGTAGACCTAATAAAAACTAAATTATTAATACTAAAGAAGATACAATAAGTTTCATACACGTAGTTGCATCGAAGTGCAAATTATGTAATACAATAATTACTATTGTCATGACAAGTATAATTATAACTGTGAAAATATGTATCCATATCAACCACTACCATCAATGTGACAGGCACACTACAGTATGTTAATAAATAATATTTATTAAGAAGTATATTCTTACTATATTAACTTATTCTAAAATGATTAGTTTTTAAGGTAAGTAGAATACATCATTACTTATCTACTGGTATGTATTTTATATATTTATAGTTACCTCACAGAACCCAGTAATATGAAAGTGTTTGGAATCCACATTTATAGATGAAGATAGTACAAATGAGAGGTTGGGTATTTTATTATCACTTTTCGGTATATTAGAAAATTGAAGATTTTAATAAATGATAAGGGATTGATACAAATAGCCAGAAGAGTCTGAACATTTAACATTTAAAATGAGGGTCTGGAAAATGATCAAATCTAGACATTTCCAAAAACTAATATTACTAACCACCTATCATTGTGGTAAAGAATTGAAATTTGAGGAGAACTTACAGATACATTCTCAAAATTCTAAGTAAGCTTTAAAATTTGATCTTTCAATATAGGTGGGGAACAGTGAAATTCAGAGTAGGAATAAATTTCCAAAACTTTTAGAAAAAAATCTATTGGTATGAAACAAAATAAAAATTTCGCAGGTAGCTAAGGAAGTGTACTTTTTTTTTAACTAATTGGGGTTGAGGAAGAGCTAAGAATTTCAAAAACCATTAGAAAAAAAAACCTTTCTAATGTTGTATAAGATTTAAATACTTGTAAGTAAAAAGCCTTAACAGATAACCAAATTATGTCTAAATAAAAGGAATTTCAAAATGTAAATCTGGGAAATGGAAGAGACAGAAGTGGATACTTCTTATGTGGAACACCAATTTTCGGTGTGCTTGAAATTGTAAATGTGGCAGGCACTTATATTAGATAGCTAAATAATAATTAAAATTTCAAAATGAGAATGTAGGAATCAAAAAAGGGTTGGAAAACAGAGGATGGTTTGAAATCCATCCAAAATTATTAGAAAGGAATTTCAAAATAGGGTTCAAAGAAATGGGTTAAATGTGTGGTTGGAAGCCTCAAAATTCCTAAACTAATAGGAAAAAAATGTTCTCGAAACAATTTTTTATTTTACAAGAAGAGGAAAAAACCTAGAAATAAACGAACACATAAAAACAAAGATGATCTTAAAAGGGATCCATTAATGTTTTAGTTACATAGCTAAATATCAAAATATAAGCTAGCGCCTAACTAGGAGCGACATAAAAATTAAAATAAACAATTTCTGGTGGCATAACTCACTGAGCCGTGATGCTATTTGAGATACAATGATGCTGTTTATCTAACGGTCTATTATTTCATTTACACTCTTTGGTAAGACAACGCTTGTTTTTCTAAAATGTTTCTGTACCAATATTTATTACTTCGTTCACTTATCTTATGATATTACTTAGTCAAATATAGCGTTGTCAATGGTTTGCGTTCGTTTGTGCTATTAGTTTGGTGACTGGGTAAGATTTTGTCTAAGAGATATAATTTATTTTAGTGTTTTGATTTCCATGATTGGTTTGGGTTTGCCATAGTTAGCTCGATTGTACAAGGAAGATCTGAATAAACAAATGGTACGGTCCACCGTACAGAATTTCTGTCACTTTTCTCTTAAAATAGACAAACATTTACTAAAATAAATAATAGATTTATACATTTTTGTAGAGAGACTACGCCAAAGATCATAAATTAATTAATAAACTATGCTACTTACTTACTCTATGGCATTAGGAACTAGAAATATTGTTACAGAAAAATTGATAAACGTGAAAAACATCTTTGTCTACCTAAGAGCATAAAAATCAAATTAATTTCCAAATTCCTGAATTTAAAAGCATAAATATATATATATATACGCTTATAGCTAAGATATTATTGGTTTTATAAAAATATATTTCAAATAAAAGATTTTTATATTTATTAGTACAACAACTTTACAATGATAAGTTATATCGTATCTCAAATAATTGCGGAGAAAAGATGAAATTTGGAGAATTTCCCTCATTTAAAGTACCCTCAAATTCATTTTCATGGGAAAATGAGAATTGTCATCTTGTTAATAACAATAAACAGCGTATATATATAAAAAATTTAATGAAAATTGTTGAGAAAATCAATTTTTTTTCTATTTTTGGCCTTCAGTAAATTACCCTTAATTTTAGGTTTGGATCTCTAATTCTAAAATCACCTCGGTAGGGCCTTATAAAAACCCCAGATACCAGGTTTTAGCCCAATCGGTAAAATAGTTTCAAATCTAGCCCGATGTACAGACAGACGGACAGATGGACACGACACTGAGAAAATAACTTTTTTGATCTCAGGGGTTTATTAAACGTCAAAATTTATCAAAATCTCGTGTTTGATTATTTTTATGTTCACAATACTTTCTCTCCGAGGTGTTGAGAGAAAGTAAAAAGTTGGAAGCTAGATACTGAACGTCCTAGTTTTATATAGTTTTAAATGAATTACCAGAGTTAACAACGGCTCAAACTGCTAGCATTATTGTATCATATTTTATACTAATTTACTATTTCTATACACAGTCTAAGTGTGTAGGAAACCATTTAGTGATCAGTATTTTATGTACAGTAATTAGTAGCTAATGTTGATGACTATATTTCTAGGTTTTTATGCAAAGCAGTTTGTCAGAAGAAAGGGTCGATAGCTGAAACTTGAAAAAAAGAGACGTCTTGAATTCGCAGAGGATGGAAACAAGCGCCTTGCAAAGAGAAAGAAGGTTTCAAAAATACCTAATGGAGATAATGAATTATTGAATGATGAGCACCCCATATTAATGGATGATGAACAATTATTAAAGAATCATGCAATTGTTTTTAAATGAAATTAATATAAGAATGATGACCGTTTGAAACTAGAAAGAAATACAGTTGAGCAAAACAGTTGTTTTTTACGAAAGGCGAATACACTAAAGAGAGATTGACTGCCTTAAACTTTGGGTAAATGTGTAATTTGACGAGATCTACCTCAAGAAAGAACACAACACACTCCATCTTGTAAGGCTCGGTGTGTACAAGAGCTACGCAATAAGATATCAACACAGAACCATTTGCGAAGCCATGCTGAATCAAGACATGAACATGGATGTGGTTGAGTGTTGTATATTTTATTGATAATTATTAACCCTTTCTCGCAGCTAGCCCAGGTAAATTAAGTGTTTGTACCTTATTTTATAAAAGTAGTTTTGTGAGGTATCAGAGAGTATTCCTCACATGTTATTATATACAAAAATTGATTATAGATGGACTTACATCTGACGATGGAATAGTGGAGATTAAATGTCCCATGGGTATAGTTGATTCAGAAAGTATCTTGGCAGCTGCAGATTCAGGAAAGTTATGTAATACAGATTAAAAAAGTAAAATTACTATTATTTATATTTAACTGATCGATTTTTTTCATGATGAGACTTCAATTTGTATATGTAGCCTTGCATTTCTGTTTTGGTTTTTTATTGGCTTCTGTGAGCTTGTGGAAGACAAGCTGATCCTGAAGAAAAACTACTATTATTTTCAATATCAGGGTCAGCTACACATTACAAAGTGCAGACTTTGTTACTTTGTTGACTGCGCCAAAAAATTGTTCTGTATAGAGATAATTGAGTGTGATGGACTTTCGGCAGCAAAAAATGCGTGAAAAACTTGTTAGGCAACACATTATTCGAATATTTGTATCTTAGGGTAAAGTTCTCGCCTCAATAACCGATGTGCATGGGTTCAAACCCAGCCAAGGTCGATGGTCTACTATTGGGTTATAGAAATCTGTAGCTCAACTTGTTTCGGAGGGGAAGTAAAACCGTGAGTCCTATGTCAATTGTGGCATGTAAAAGATCCGTGGAAGGTTTGTGAAAACACCTTTCAGCCAGAATTGGTATGCTTTCTCTTTCGCGCTTTTTAATAGAAATTCAGTGCTAAAGGCAACGGGAAAGCCACACTTTCCTAATTTCCCTAATACATGAGTTTTCTGCCACAACTAGTACGGGAAGAACTAACCAGCCGAAGGGCTGAGTGCATTTTTAGCTCCGGCTTGATTGGAAGCGCATCAAACCAACCTTTGCTTTAACGACTTAATAATTTTTTTTTAAAGTTTTGATTTGGAATAAATAAATAATATTTTGTATCTATACATTTTATATTTATACGATAATTAAATATTAACAAAAAAATCCTAGTTACATTAACTTTTTTAAAAATATAACTTCCTTTCAAATATTTAATATATCTACTAACTTTCTTTTCTTTTCTCTAGTTTTTATAAGGAAAACCTATTGCCTAAAATTGTCATTCCAAATATAGATCTCGTCTGGCAAAAAATATATATATATCATAGAGAAAATTTCTTGGAAAAGCACTCATGTCGATAATGAAATACTTTGAAGCAATTTCTTTTCCGAAAAGTTAAAACTTCAAAGCCTAGCCTTATAATTTTTGTAAAGCTCTTTTAAAGTGTTTATAGTGGTTGTATTCTAAGCCCGAGACCTTTCGCCCTCCCTCCCCAAATCTCACTCTGTAGATTGAAAAAAAAAACTGCAATAAGAAAAACAAGTTTTTGTAACGAAAATATTATTTGTATATTAATAAAACATATATGTATGATAATTTTAAAGCTATATCTTTGAATACTCTACTGTTCAGTATTAACCCAATAGCTAATTTATTTTTGTATGGACTCAAGGGCTAAATTTTTCATAAAAAGTAAATATACCAGTGTTTTTCTTTATTCTTTTCTATAAATAAAACAGACTAGTTACTCACGGGGACCTGTTCTTGTGTAACTCGGAGATTGGCCTTGATTCTTTTTAATACAAAAAATGTAAATAAATGTCAATTATTGGAATTAGTGTAATTGGCAATGTAATAGCTAATAATCTATCAATGCAAATCTTGTTTAGAATCATTTTTAATACAAACACTTTATCTAATAACTATTCCACACACACATACCTACTTGACGCTGGATCTTTGAATCAAAGGGCTGACCAATATTACTCCTGTAGCCGTTGGACAAGCTTTTGCTGAAATTACTTTACATTGTTTACATTTTTAGCCAGAACAATATGGTAGCCCATTTATAATTGAGACTAAATAAACAAAGGAAAGAGTAAGGGAAAGTATATTAGCATTTGGCGCACTAGTTTGGTCTATTAAAATTGTTTGGATCATTGTCAGCCAAAAATGTGTTTTTAAATAATTCTGATTACACCTATACATTTATTTTTAATTTTTAATGTATTCATGAATAAATAATGAATATCAATTGTTATATATATATATATTGGAAAGTTGAAGTTCGTCTGCTAGATAAATGTTTCTGTAACAATGTATAGTATTACATATACATTTCACTTACCCATAGATCACGCTTAGACATCTGTTTATGATTCGTACTTTCAATTTGTTTCCATACACCTTGGCTGAGTGCTTATTGAGTACAATAATTAATATTTAATAAATTGTATTTATGGATTGTTATTATTTGTTTTGGAATGCCATAGATAGTTTGGTAATGTGCAAGAAAGCATTGTAAAAAATCTGGCAGACTCAGGTTGAGCATCATAATTCGATAGTTTCTATGCAGTTTACTGTGACGAATAATTGATAAAATCATGATAATTCTATATGGTGAGAGCAATGGAGACACGCAAATTAATTAATTAATTGTTACCAGCAAATTGTACCTACATGCTTTATATTTCAATTTTGACTCACTGTGCTATCGAATACTTGGGCATATTAATTAAATACAATGTTGATATAGATCATCCGGAATGTATAAGAATACGAACAATTGTTTAAAAATTATTGTCAACTACTTTTACTTTCATTGCTACCATTTGGTGCTAATTAGCAACCAAATTTCAAGCTAATTAAATTGGGTGTTTAATTAGACGCAGTGACAATATTATTTTAAATTTGTCCCAAGTGTTACGAGGTCAATTCTCTCATTCTACTTTGAAATGTGGACAATGTCCACAGAAAATTAATATATATCTTGCCACACAGGTAGAATTTACAAAACCAATAAATAAAATATATTAAATTATTAATTAACTACATGAAAAATTTGTAATCCATTAGAAGTAGCGTACCCAAGGGGTGCTTGAGGGGGCTCGAACCCTCCTACCTTAGTTTTGGGATACCCCGAGATCCACGCAGATCCGACCAAAGAAAATATAAAGTGCCACACATCCTTGTGTTGATACTCCCTAGTAGTCCTAATTGATGTTCTTGCAGTCTAGGAAGTTGGCCTGTGCCCTGAAGATTGTCTCAGGTTCCACACGTGGTTCCATTGAGGAGTTACACAGTGGCTAGACATTTACCTATTATAAATAATCGGTGATTTTTGTAACAGTAGGTCTATGTGATGGCTAGGCCAACTTTAATTTAGGCCTATTTATTTATTATTTTATTAGATTATCACGTTTATAAAAGTAAAAATATAAATAATCAAGTTAACAAATACCAATTAAAAAACCTTTTAAAAAGCTTCTATGTGTATAAAATGGCTAAAATAAAATGTGCCCCAAACCACCCTTGATGCTTTGAAATCCTGCGTACGCCACTGTCTATTAATCAGGTTTACGGACCGTATTGGTTTTAGCCATCAAATAAAGAAAATTGGAGACTAACTAGGAGTTTTGAAAAGCTATATAATGATATTGTTCATAGTCCATATTTTTATGTTCAAGATGATGTCATTAAGTGTGTATATAAATAGTTCTTTAGAGAAATTAGACTCAAATTAGAACAAATTAAACTATTACTTAAAAATGGAATAAAACACATGCTATTATTAATACTAGGCGGGTGTACTGAGTATATTTACTTTAAATGGCTACCATTATAATTCCACTCTAATTCTGATACATTTAATCAAAACTCTACATTACTCATTCTCAACTCATCCTGACGGGTAGTAAGACGCGATGCAAAAGATAATAAATGTACAAACTTCTTAACATAATTTAAATCGTCGCTTAAGTAGTTGATATAACTATACGGTATATACATACTTTTTTAGTTTTGAAAACTTTAAAACATGATAAATAATTGTATTATAATAAATAATTATAAAGAGAAGATTTTTTATGTAGGAATGAAATCATACTTTTTATGTTTATTTAGCACCGCATCTTACTATCCGTTCGGGTTTAACGCTTAAGTACGAATTAGTTTAGTGGATTAGGAATTGGGACGGTTTAATTTAGAGGAAGTGAACCCGCAATTGCGTGGAGGGAGAGAGAAAAACCATTTAGGAAACACCACCCCTGTTCACCCGACTGAGATTCAAACCTCTATATCACCGTCCTCGACGGTCAAGCTCAACACGAAACTAGTACGTTAGCCAACTACGTTAACGAGGCAGGTATATATAATTTTCATAATTTATTAAAATACTATTACTCTGCATTATAGTAATTATATCTTTGGTAGTTAAGTTTATAATCATATAATAATAGTAGTGAAGGAAGTTATTTAATTTAATAAAAAAAAACTCTCTCAAAACCATAAAACAGCGTCAGTTGTTGGCTCTGTCAAAACTAGGGGTTTTCTACCTGATCCCCGACCTATTGTTTAGCCAGTCCTCATGATGAGCTGGCCGGGACGACCAGCCTTGTGAAGAGGAATGAGATTGGTGTCTAAAGAATGAGGAGAGAGCTCGGTACTGGCCGGACAGCCTCGGCTATATTCGTGATTTATACTACCGCCCACTGCTTACGCCCAGTTATCATAATAACGTGATTTTTAAGTTCGTGCTCGTCTAAATAGTCCTCTTAGGGCAATTTTAAAAAAAATAGACAGGGTAGTGCCTATCAACATGAGTGCGGGATGGCGCCTCGAACTGGACTAAAACACAATCGTTAATTTTACTATACGATTTATTTTTGGAGCTAGAAACACGTAAGAGGCTTGTATTGTAGAAAATCAGGATGAATAAAATTAAATTCATCCTGGATGTCCTTGACCTCGACGCATAGCTGCGAGTTGTTTAGGGAAACCTTCCCTTAGTGCTCTGCGAAGACTCCATTGTCAAGTTTCAGTAAAATATCGACAAATAAGTCTAGTTTTTTCTTCCCACAAACGAATGCGCATGTAGGTTGACAGGGAAAGTTTCTTAACGTCTGGGCATACATACGATATTTTCAGGAAGGCATTGACCTAGTCAGCTCTAGTGATTCTCAGAATGACTGGTAGAGTTTTTTGAAAATCTCCTGAGAACAATAATATGACGCCACATATGAGTATTATCAGATTTCTACATAGATCTTCCAATGAGGTCTTATGCAACATTGTTCTCATTCCATAATATGAGAAATTATTTTAAGTAATTTTTATGTGGATCTTAGCTTCGATATGTTGCACACGGTAATTTGGTCGTTAGAAAAATGCAAAGGTAATTATTTAAATGTTGTATGCGTGGTTCATCCTCCTAACAACTTAGCTGCTAAACCCGATGAAGTCATTGCAAAGGAAACACATCCCTCAAATCTGAGTTTAGTCAAGAATACATTAATTATAAAAGTAGTTCCTTTACATATCGATGCATCTCAAAAGAACACTTTTCCTACAGGATCTTGAATATTATAATAACTTTGTCTATTGTATGTTGTTCTGTGCTCTGGACAGGCTTATTTATATTAAAACTTTGTAATAGAATTAGCTGATCATTTTTCGCCTCTCTCTAATAGTCTATAGAATATAAATCCATAAGAATTGTCTGGTAAAAGAAGACTAAAGTTATTCATGGTCTTGACCAAGAGAGACCTTACCATTTGTTAAGTTCACTCTAAACTGCATTAAAAATATCTTCATTGAATTTCAAATTGTATACCGATTGTTCTGTTTTATCTATAATATTGTCTAACATTCTTTCTAAAATGCGAGAGAATTTGTCACGTGAAAAATATTAACGTGATGGAGATTAAATATCTGAATGAGGAATAAGGGTGACACAAAGCGGCTTTTGATAAAGTATTGCTCCAGTGTGAGTCGTCCTATAAAAGCCCCAGCGCTTTGCAAACTAATTGGTAGGATGCAAGGGTTACATCGTTCACGGCACGTAAGTTTTCAAACAAAGGTGGACGTTTTATGATATGGAGCCGCGTTATCAAATAATAACACTGTACTATTTGTGTGTACGGTAGACACCCGGCTGCAAAAACACCTTGTTTTCGGCACTATAATTTCTTAATTTTCCAAGCCTTATATGAAACAACCTCGTTGTAAGTAAGCGTATTCTCAAAGGGATCTTAAACGCACCAATTGTCCTATTTATAGATGGACAGCTAAATACATAACATCCTGAATAATCCCAGCATAAATTGTTTTACCTCATTTGTCTACTTAACAATAGACGTCATTTAACCTCTGTCCTTATTGATTTACTAACATAGGCCTACTTAGTAAATGGATTTGATGAAATTGTACAGGGCACCATTAATGTGGGAATTAAAATCTTTTAACGGGATGGGGTTTTGTGGGACGACCAAACGAGTGTTTATCGCCAACGTTCAATAACAGATCGTAGCCTAGCGCCTTCCATCGTTGGGATACTGTCTATGGTATTTTGAATATAAGTTATGTCCGTCGACGTAGCTCATTTAAAGATCATTAGATAAACTTGCTGCATGCACGGAGATGATCGATTCAAATGTTTATATTGGCCTGTACCATATGTTTAGTTACACTTTAGTGCAGTTGTGGTTCTTTGTTTTATCCGGAATCTCCGAATTTTTCACCGAATCTTTATCTTTGGTTCTGATTATTTTTCCTGAAGACATAGCAGTGGATACACTTGTGGCAGTCCTCGCTTTTGTAGTTAAAAAGTATAGATAAAACACTTCGTAAGACCAAAAATAATATTCATGTTCATTAAATTCACCAAGTTTATTAATCTTCGAATGATTCTCAAATGAAATACTATATTCATTATGTGTTGGTTAAACAATGATTGATAGTAGCGTAATGAAATATATTCTAAAACTTGCCTGGATAAATATCCTACTATATAAAAATAACTATCTAAATCAGCTAGGCGATTCCAGAGATATTAGCAACAGACATACAGGTATACAGGCAGACACTTTGTTTTATAAGTAGTAGAGTCGAGCTGCAAGTTCCTAACATTGCCAGTGTGAAATTAATGGTCTTTTTAAAAATTTTGGATTTAAATTTGAAACTTCTCCTTGGTGATAAATTTTGATAAAAACTAAACTGTTATTATATTCAAAATTACGTAAAGTAAACCCTCTAGTTTACAGACTAATTATTGATGGGTTGAAAAATACAAGTAAATATATTTTTGGGCGTTAGTAGTGCCTTTTCATTACAATTATGTAAGTAAAGTAATATTATACACATTAAAAAGAACAGTGTAATTTTTGAATGAATTTTATTCTTCAAAGTTTAAAAAGACAAAGCTTAAAAACATTATTGCACCTGAAACCAGATGAGGCCTGTTTCGAGTGATGTGTATTATCCGGGGACAAAGGAAAGGTGAATCCATGCCCTTTCCCACGCCTGGATTTTGCGGACTTGTCAGTCACTATCCGTAAAATCACAAGTGACAGAAGCTGTCTGTTAAATCCAAGGTCCGTAAAATCAAGGGCTCAATGTATATTGATAGCTAAGAATTATTCGTTACCTCATCACAAATTGGTGATCCCGTCTGTAAAGTCATCAGGCTCATTACGTATGCAGAGCTTTAGCTTTCTAGGCTTATTGGTTTTGTAGCTACCCATCCCATTGGCCACGCAGTCTTAAGGCGTTAGGATCACAATCTACTGTACATAGGTTTTTTAAAAATATTTTAGCTGTACCTAAGTTTACTCTGAAAGGTATTAGATTTGCCTTGATGTGTTACGCTATGACCCTATATTATGAGCTATATCATAGTGGAATAATGCAAGTTAAGCTTGATACCATTCAGAGTAAACGAAGGGTACATCATCAAGTAGTTCTATGTATAGTCTGATTTTCATAGAAAGCCCATTATTAGAAGATTGAAAAGTCAAATTGCTCCAATGGCTTGTATAAAAATATTACCTTGATATCCATATTATTAGTCCGATTGATTAATAATGTAAATATAAACTATACAAGAATCTATAAGGAAATATTATTGTGAGAACTTCATGAATTTATAATTAATAATTTTATTTATTTGAGGTATTTAACGTTTACTTTCTGAACCGACTGATTATATCATCACACGATAATTTCTATGAGTGCGAACGAAAGGGTCTACCAATTTAGCCTGGAAATTTAATTTCACCTATCTACCAGAGATTTTTTATCTACCACATTCAAAATGAGACCGGTGGGTTTATTTACCCTCCGAAGGAAGTTGTGCCACGGATTTTTTCGCTCAAAAAAAAAAACCCATCGACCCCGGCTGGGTTTGAAACCACGATCATCGGGTCTTGAGGTGAGCACTTTACCCCAAGACAACCAAGGTTAGTAATAGTTATAAAGGTATATAAAAAGCAAATAACAATTGTATTAGTAGAAATATTCTATCACTAATAACTTTACGGTGTAAGATATATTAAGATGACATTTTTGCTCGATTTTTTTTAACTATATGGCCCGTAATATCTTAAAGGTTGCATATTCCTGCCTTAGACCATGCGGCCACTAAAGTGGTTGATAAATATTCTTAATAAATATATATATATCAACCAAATATACCTGAGCAATAGAGGCTTTGAGAGATAGATACTGGCCAACTTTATCTGAAAGTATGGTGAGAAGATCAGGTGGACAGATGAGATGACAAATGAACAAGACTTAAGAAGAGTGGATGAAAAGAGAGCCATTTTGGATTTGATTTTCGGTACAAAGCAAGCTGGATTGGACACATCCATAGGATAAGTTTTCTTTTGCATGACGTTATTGAAGGAGAGGTTGAGGGAAAGAGGAGCTTAGGAATAAGGAGAATGAAAATATGGTATGTCTTAAAGAATAGAAGAAAATTATTGGAGCTGAAGGAGGAGGCAGAGGACGGGGTAGATTGGCGGTCTAAATTCCCTAACAAAAGGAATGGTCCTGTCGTAAGACAGAACACCTGATAGTAAAAATAATAATGTTTAGAATACAGTTTTTGGTTGAGTCTTTTGTCCATGAAAATAATATAGAGGTAAGAAGAATTCGCAGTTCACTATAAATACCTCCTAGGCACGAATAATAATTATCCCTTTCTAATTAGATGCCTGCAAAGTCAAGAAAACTAAGGACTTGATTGGATCAAATGAATGTCGCAACGATTATCTAGAACGCACGGCACATAGCCCCACCAGTTATTTTTTACTCTCATACGTAATGTCATAGGAAGAGATTTCTTACCACATGCTCAACTTTTTTTTTCTTGTCTAGATAATTAGCATGTATCGATATTCTCAAGCGCCATCTTGTCGTAGATCAAGGTAAAACATATGACCTACGATTTATTTTACATTCATTAAAATAATACGTCATTAGATTGTGTGTGTTTTTTTTTCTTCTCAGGCTGGACGTCAGATCAAGCATGGGTATAATACGCGTAGTGTTAGCATTTTTTTACAAACACTTATGGCAGCCGCCGCCTCAGTCAGCGAGAAATTATCAATCGCTGTCAGGCCACACAGTATAGAATACAATGGTCTGTGTCGTTTTCTGAAAATAGTTTTCTATTATGTCTACGCTAATACTCCCTTTCACCCTTCACCAACAACACCCTTTCTCGTGTCAACAAGAAGGGGAACGAAAAACTACAAAACTTATTATTACAAGGTGAAGAGGAAAGCTCGCTGCTATTTCTCAAGTATCTTAAAATTTTCTGTTTTGAGCCTATACAAAAATCTGTTTTTTTATAAGAAGGCTAAATCTAGAGCCCACTTTCATCTAGCCTAGCTTCATTGCTCCGTAAATATGCCTAAAAAGTTTAATGTCACATTTTCACACATTTTTTCTATTATTAAAACTTAAACCACAGTGTTGTTAGGCAAAAAGAACCCCGTTGGAATATTTCGATTATTATTTTTTTTTTTTGTGGCATGAACCATATTTTGAAGTAACGTATCGTAGAATCAAATATTGCGTTAGAGCTGAAGGTCTGCGCAGCAATTTCTCGCTTACAAATGCGGCCCAAATTGGTAGGTGTTAAGTGCGTTTAGGGTAAAAACTAGAAACGGTTACAACTAGTCTTTTCCATAAAATAAAGGTAGACATTCATTTCCAAACTGAACTAAATCTGTACCAGAGTCTTTAAATGCTGGTTGGGAAACACTTGATCCTTAGAGTATTTAGGTTCTTAACAACGGAATAGACCACTTCTGTGGCCGAATGGTTTAGTCGGGTGTATTGGAGATTGTTTTTACTAAATAGTTTTCAACTCTACCGCTACGAAAATGCAGGATCACTTCGTCTATGTTCGACCTTCCTTATCTCTTACACATTAGCGTAATAATTAGCATACATGCGTATAGCCCAAATAGGCTGTAAGGCGCCGTGTTAAAAAACTGAATATTGCCTAAAAAAATAGGGGAAGATAAAATTATTATTATTATTATTATTATTAGCACCACGTCTTACTACCCGTTCGGGTTATACGCACTTACGCTAATGTGTAATGGTAGGGTGATTGTGAGATGAAATGGAGGACCTACAGTTTAACGTGGAATCCGAACCACGGTGGAGGCCTGGCATTCCTCACATTCACAAGTTGTGATTATTACACATCTTGTCAGAGGTGAAGGAAGGGTTTGGTAATCAGATAAATCTGTGCCGGGACCGAGGATTAAACCCCGGGCCCTCAGCACAGAAGTCTGACATCTTATCCCTAGACCACCAGGTCACCTTAATGGGATAATAAAAAATAAACATATTCAAAATAACACTAAGGTACGAAACCGATTATATTTTGATATTACAACCTATCTTTTTCAGATGCTGGTGCATTAAATAAGCTCGTAGCCAGATGCACTGACCATTACATCACGGGGTTGGTTAATTTAATGTTAAAAACAATGTATAGTGGTTTTTTTGTACATCCAAACCAAACATATCTTCCTGGAATATACTAATTTAATATTTTTTATACTCATTATTGTTTCATCACACAATTATATAATAATGCATTATATCAGCGTCATCTGAATAAAAACTTAGGTGCATTACTAGATATTAAAACGAAGGAAAAAACTTATAATTGCATTTTTAGTAGAGTAGAGTGCTAAAACATTGATTGATTGAGTGATTGAATTTTAAAAAAGTGTTTTAGCTCAAGGCTATATAGCTAAGTTATATTTCAAAGAAAGAGCTGAAAGGCCATTATTGTTGCGTTAGCTAAATAAAAGTAAAGTAATCCACAACAAAATATTGCATTCTTTAAAACATTGTCCTATGAATGAGTAATGTACTTGATTACAAAATGCCTAATTTGGGAGACTAATTTGGTTTACCTAGCTACACTTATTTATAAAATAAGGATAGAGTCCCACAAATTTATTAAAATTTCTTAACTGAGAAAGAATTTAATTATATGAAAAATATGTTGTTTTATAAAGAATAAATTTACGAATTATCATAATTTTGTCAAAATATTGAAAATATTTTTGAAAGTATTTAATATAATTATTAAGGTTTTTAATTTAAGTTACATTTTAGAACTATTTATTAGAATTCTCGCAAATTTATTCTAGTTTTTTCTTAGTATTTATATAACTCACCTTTTACTTCTCCATTTTATAATGTATTAAATTATTTTATTTGCTTTGTCATGGTGGATAATTAAGTATGTGGATTGTAAAAGCCCCCAAGACACACACATTTTGAAACACTTGCACATCTCTGGGTCCTCCATGGGAAGAAAGATTTAAGCGTTCTTTTTTCAAGTTTGCAATCACACCATCATTGGGAGTTGTGCTGTGTTGAAAACTAGTAGGGAGAAAAAGTACTTATGGCTTTTGATTCCAGCTTTAGCCGAGAGGGTGATCTGGCGGTCTAGGGGTAAGGTGTCGGACTTCTGTTATGGGGGTCCACGGTTCAATCCAAAGTCCCGGCACAGATTTATCTGATTGCCAAATCCCTTCCTTCACCTCTGACAAGACGTGTATTAATCACAACTTGTGAATGTGTGGAATGCCAGGCCTCCACCGTGGTTCGAATCCCACGTTAAACTGTAGGTCCTCCATTTCATCTCACAATCAATCACCCTACCATTACACATTAGCGTAAGTGCCTATAGCCTGAACGGGTAGTAATACACACTACTAATGATAATAATAATCTAGCCGAGAGGAAAGGTATGGATGGCTCCCTCGAGTTGAGCGTTACCAGAAAGTGGAAAAGTATCAATGGCCATTTAAGTTCATCGCTTGAAATAAGGAAATGGAATGGCTGGCTCATTCGACTTTAGTAGAAAGTTGACTTATCTATGGTAATTTCAGTTAATAATATTAGCACCGCGTCTTACTACCCGTTCGGGTTATACGCTTAAGTACTAATTACGCTAGTGGATTAGGAATTGGGAGGGTTGAATTAGAGGAAGTGAACCCGCATTTGCGTGGAAGGAGAGTGGAAAACCATTTAGGAAAAACCACCCCCAGTTCACCCGACCGAGATTCGAACCTCGATCTCCCCGTCCTCGGCGGTTGGGCTCAACACGACTAGCGCGTTAGCCAACTACGCCACCGAGGCGGGTACGTAATTTAAGTTGAACGGCAGAAATTTGGAGAGGTATGTATTGCTCCATACAGTTGAGTGGGTCTAGAAAAGTGGCTTGTGGTCCACCCGAACTGAGTATTATTTTAGAGGATTGTTTTTACAGTTCACTCGACTTGATTTGTACCAGAGAGGATAGGTGGGTCTATAAATCAATTCGTACTAACTCTACCATTGCATCTTACAAACCTTTGTCACTGACCTTTCCAAATGTATTCAAATATCTCTTTCAATGCTCTGCTAATGTTCTTTTTAAAAAATCTTTTACTGTCACGTCCAATAATTTTATGTTGATAGAGTTTCCAATGTTTTGCTAATGTCACTCCTGAAACTCTGATAGTGTAATTTTTATATACTATGCTAAAATATCTTCTAATACTATTCTAACGTATATTCCAAAACTCTTTTACTATCCCTAATAAATATCTATTCCAATTCTATGTTTATGTCTCTTCTAAAGCTCTACTAATTTATCTTGCAATACGCTACTAATTGAACTATCAATACTTTGCTGATAATTATTCCAATACTTTGCAAATAATTCTTCCATTCCTCTAATATTGCTTATAATACTCACTATATAGGTCGTTTATTTATCTTTTGATGATTATCTTATGTCTCTCGCATCACACTGATTATGAGTTTGGCAATACGATTCTCAGGTCGCCAGAAAATAAACAAAATGGGATACATCAAACAGTTTTATAACCCAAGTTCTGCAGTATTAAATAAGCCTTGCTATTGATTGTTATTGAATCTCTTTCGATATTCATAATTAAAATTTAGTATGTTATATAAAACACCATGTATATACACGTTTTACAGAAATATGTGCATGTAATTCGGACTTAAGAATGAAAACTGAGCTTCATCATCTTTTTCTGAATTGAGCACCCATGTGGACTCAATCTGACAGCAGCGTTATGGTTTCTGATGTGATTCCAAACGTGTATTTTAATAAATTAGTTGGTCTTCATCTGATTGCTAAATACAGCATCTACGTAGGTTGTGGTACAGCGTCAAAATAGAAGTTCTACTTTGATATTGCAATGACTTATAGATTACATGGTGCATTGTTTTAGCAACACGTTGATTTGACTCAAATGAAAACGATAGATAAACTATTACTACTTATTTCTCCTAAAATATTAAGAATTTGTAAAGCATGATTCCTGGACGAATATTATTTTACAAGTTAGTGACAAAATAGTATTTGTACGCAATATTCTAACGTTCTCTAATAATTGCTCATTGTGATTTTTTACCAAACGCTTGATTATGTAATGGTTGTCAGACCACTTACTATGACTGAATAATCAAATACTAAGACTTCTTACCATCTAATCTTGCTTGCTGACTGTTGACTTTGGTTTGTTGGGTCTAGTGTGTAGTGTTTAAATCTGTTTCTTTACGTACTTTCTCCAGGACCGGTGCAAGGGTTTCATAATTCCTAGGAGAGACTTAAAATTTGCACCCCAGTTAGGTTGCGTACACACTAGGTGAACGAGGCTGAACGAAGGCTAGTGAATGAATTTGGTCCCTAAAGGTGGGGATGTAAGGAAGCCATAAAAACACCATTGTTTTTACTGTTTTTATAGCAAAATTTTTTTTTGTTAAAATAACTCAAATATTGCTATACAAACCTAGAGTTTATTTTTCTTCACATGGGGATATTAACAATAATTGTTGAACATCTGTCATGAATATAGTGGCATTATCTAACAAACTTTTTAAATGAAAAGAAAATTTTTCATGAAAATCCAGGACACCCTTGACAAATATTCAACAACTTTGTATACCACCACATGAAGAAATTTAAACTCTATGTTCGTATAGAAGCAATATTAGATTTATTTTGAACAAAAAAAAAAAAAGAAAGTAAAATGTTTTGTTATAAAAATGGCAAAAAACATTAGTCTTTTTTCTCACATACCTTACATTTTCACCTTAATATAAAC
Source organism: Timema podura (assembly GCA_033556935.1). Lineage (NCBI taxonomy): Eukaryota > Metazoa > Arthropoda > Insecta > Phasmatodea > Timematidae > Timema > Timema podura. The sequence continues at coordinate 103,690,545 of JAVRXN010000010.1, read as the reverse complement.
ATAGAAATGAACGCCTCCGAAAGCATTTGTTTGCCTTTGCCAATGTCCGTTCATTCAGCAGTACATCAAATTTTACTTTTTTTTTTAGCGTATGACCTTACTAACCGGGAGGGACATGACATCCAGTACTGCCATGTATGTAGATTATTCGCCACTCTGGTGACAATAATAATAATAATAATAATAATAATAATAATAATAATAATAATAATGTGCCAAAATACTAGGGGAAGGAAAGAAAAATAAGAAAAAAGAGTTAAGTAAATCAAAAATAAGTGTTGACCTCCTCTACTCTTAATTAATGTGTGAAAAAATATCCCTTCTTCCCTTCATTTTCTCTATTTTATGAAGATTTTAATTAACTATCAATGTGATTCGACGACAAAGCGACCCCAAATGTCATAAAACCATAAAAACGATTATATTCCTCACTGGCGTAGCTAACATTATGAAGAACGAGAGACTGAAATTACCTTACCTGTAATATTCTTATATATTAGCGCTAACCGATGGTTTAACAGATATTATATTATTTATCACAAATTTTTATGCAAATGATACGACATATCTTATAATGGTAAAGCTAAATTGAAACTAAATATTTAAAAAATAAATAATAAATAATGTTTTCAAATTCAAAAACAAAAAAATTATTATTATTATTTAGCACCGCGTCTTACTACCCGTTCGGTTTATACGCTTAAGTACTAATTACGCTAATGTATTAGGAATTGGGAAAGTTGAATTTAGATGAAATGAACCCGCATTTGCGTGGATGGGGAGTGGAAAACCATTTAGGTAAAACCACCCCAGTTCACCCGACCGAGATTCGAACCTAGATCTCCCCGTCCTCGGCAGTCGAATTGGGGAATTACCCCAAAGGTAACCAGGGTTTGGTTGATTAGGCTTAAGTTAAGTTTAAGTGTTTCCATTGATTTCACAACCTCACATTCACTACCAACATCATCTCATCTCATCGGGACATGGAAAGAGCCTCAACGGAAAGGATGTACGATTAATAAATTCGGGCATCCCCTGGACAACTGTACATTAGTACTGGATAATATTTACACAAACTGGGCTACGAGTGATGTAGCCCAGACGTGCAATATTTATTTATTCATTTAAATAAATATATATATTCTTAATATTAGATAAAATATGCTAATGTTATTTCATTTAAATATTTTTAAAAAATACGAAAAGCAACTCAAATTTGATTGGAATGCACCCCTAGGACCTCTGCCCTCTACGTCTCACTTGAATTCGCTATGATGGCAGGCTCTTTAATGCAACTGAACTCCACTGAAATGGATGGAGGAAAGCTTTGAAGCTGACCAATTCAAATAAAATAATACTAATAAGAAAATTTCAAATTAGATCGAATTAATTTAGAAAAAAATACGATTTGAGTACAATGGCGTATCCAGGGAAGGGCGATGGGGTTGATCGTCCCCCTAACCCCCAATGGAAAATAATCCAAAATATTGAAACCAATGCCTTAATGTTGTAAAGAATGACTGACTAACACCTCCCTCAACCTATCTCCCACATGACCTAACACCTCCCTCGCGCTATCTCATATATGACCTAACACTTCCCTCGCCCTATTTACTACATGACCTAACACCTCCCTCGCGCTATCTCATATATGACCTAACACCTCCCTCACCCTATCTCCTATATGACCTAACATCTCCCTCGCCCTATTTTCTACATGACCTAACACCTCCCTCATCCTATCTCCCACATGACCTAACATCTCTCTCACCCTGTCTCCTGCATGACTTAACCAATAATTCTTTCAATTTGGTTCTAATGTGCACAAAAGCAAGTGGCTTAAAACTAAAACTCTCCAGTAAGTTTAGCATGATAACCAATTATTTGTATTAAAATACAGTTTTTTATATTAATACTAATACATCTTAGACCAAGGTATATACATACTTATTTATTTTACTGTGTCAGTGACTTTTGTTTAATTTGTGTGTGTGTGTGTGTTAAAACTACAAATGTGTTAATTAAAAGTGTATTTTTTCTTGCAAGTTCTCCCTTATTATTATTATTATTATTATTATTATTATTATTATTAAAATTATTATAAATAAAATTAGGAATGGGCCCTGACATTCCTCGAATCCCTTGAATTCTTAAGGACATTCTAAATTCAAGGATTCTAGAAAATTTCAGATTCTAGATTCAAATTCTTCAAGTATGATTGGCTCTAATTCTGCTTATTAATGGTTCAAAACCAATGATAACTATAGGATTAACATAACAACCAAGCCCCAGACAAGTAATTTAAAACTTAACTTAATGTATGAATATTATAATGAATGGAATTAGAAAGAATATTAACATTTAGTTAACATTTGGATTTTTTTATTATTCTATTACATTTATATTTACTCTTATGTTCCTAACTTTTTCCAAGATTTGAATTTGAGATTCGGATTCTTAAAATAGTATATTCGACCCAACTCTAATTAAAAATCTTGACTAATTAAAATTACTAAATTTATACTTGAAGTAGAGTGATTAAATTCAATCTCCCCCGAAAACAAGCCCTGTATGAGTAATACCAATATTTTGTACAAAAAAGGGGCCTTCCTTAAATTACGTTAAGGCTTGTGGGTGGGGGGGGGGGGGTATAAGGGGGTTAAAATCCATCTCTAGTAATGTTTTTTATCAATGTTTATGGCGATACAATATTTTTGTCAGAAAATAAATATATTAACTATAAAATTTCACTTAAATTTCATATACTTACTGCAATCAAAGTACTCTAAAATTTCATATCACTCTTCTTATTACCAATTTTTAAATCTTAAAATGACTAAACGCTTAAAATAATATAATTTTCCAAATTGTTAAAAATTACTTAATATAGACGGTGACAGAAAGTATTACAATCTATTTCGTAAGGAGAAGGGGAAAAAGATAAAATAAAACCTTACTTAATTTAAAGAAGGGCCCTCGAGTTTTCTTATATTTCTTTGAGGTGGCTAAATGAATAAAGTTGTAGTGGAGTGGGTTGTTTAGTGTACTTTTGAAGGCCACTAAAATGACTAAATTAACGAGTGTTAAGTTTTAAAAAAATTCTTAGTGACGACATTGTGTACTGCAAAATGAGATAAAATAAATTATTGGGTTATATAAAGAACAGTTATTATACTACTATAAAGCCACATGGCTGACTCACTCACTGACGTTAATGTTTACCCACTTCCAGATGAGCTATAAACTTGAACTTTGGCAAACTTATAACTTCTAGCCTGTAACTGACGGACTAAATTCCAAAAAGTTAAAAACTTTAATTTATAAACCCGAAAAAAATTCAAAATGGTGAAGCAACTTTAAAGTCGGTGCGGACCTTTCTTTGAAGGTCTCTTGTGGCTAAACTTATCAAAAAACGGATTGCATCAGCAGCTACGGATTTGGCGAGATCCACAAGTTTGTCCTATTACTTTTTGTCGTATCTACTTCGGTTATATCTTAGATAGAGCTAGATTTTTTTTATTTTGCTTTGATTTTGCACATTTTCCACATATTTTTTAATTTCAAAACAACGCTGGAATTACATTAGTTTAAATCCACTTGCAAAGAAAACTCACTGGGCGATAGGAGGTGGAGCCCCCAACGAGCATTGCGATTATTTATATATAATTAGAAATTGTGTGATTTTCCTATACATTATTTGTATTTATTATATTATGAATATTTAATTTTGTATACCTCATGCTTTATTTGAATGTCTAGCTATACTAAATGCCAGCCCCATACATTAATTACTTTGCCTTAACAACTGTACATAAAAACCATAAAATAGCAAGATTGACCCCTTATAACTCGTAAACTATGATGATTTTTAATCATTAAATCACTATTTATAGCCTATAATTATACACGTTTTTGAATAATTGTGCCATAAATGGTTTACTGTAGAATAATATACTATACATACATTGAGAGTCACATATGATAAGAAAAAAAAAATGTTAGTGTACTTTTAAAACGATTTGATCTATTTTATATCCCCCTGATCCCATCTAGCACTATACTAACTTATTAGTTTGGTAAATGGAATTTAATGGGAGAAAAACGGAAGGCCTTGTTGATTTGATCGTTTTGTTTTATGATGTCATTAGTAAAGTATAATTTGTTATCCTGCAGGCATTCCACGCGTGTGATTTCTTGCATCACAACTAGCAGCAAGGACAAACTGGATTATGATTGAAAGACATAATATTTCATGGAGAAATATATCTGGTTTAAGTGGAGAAGAACTTCAGGTGGGATTGTGCTACCTGACAATAATATTTAAGAAAGGTTAATAATTGGTTTAGTACTAATTTAAACGATCCGTTCAAGTTGATCATAGCCCGCTTCGGTGGACGCATGTTCTAAGGCGCTAGTCTTGCAGTAGACTAGACTTCCGATGATGGGGAGATCGTGGTTTGAATCTAGGTCAGGTGTACTGAAGGTGATTTTTGCAGAAAAAATCAACTTTCCCTCCATGCAAATGTGGGTACACTTCCTATAAATATAGCCTTTCTTATCCCTAAAACCACTAGCATAATTAGTACATAAGCGTATAGACAGAACGAGTGGTAAGACGTGGTGATAAAAAAAATATTAATAATAGTTACTCACGAGACAGTTGGGAGACTTTGAGTGAGTTTCAAAGTCTAGTCAGAATGAGTACACTTCAAGTGCGGCTCGATATTAAATACAAAAAGACACCTACCTAAACTCGAATGAAATGAGGCCCATTCCATTCTGGTCAAGGTAGGTGTCATCTTGTATTTAGTATAGCACCGCACTTGAGACTTACTGAGTCTGACTATGAAATTGGTCCTAAGTTTCCTCAAACCTTCTAAGGTAAGGCTGGGAGAAATAAATAACAAAGGTTTATATTCTATTATAAATTAGAAGGCGCCCGAACCGATTAAACTGTCATAAGTACTTTTGCATGGGGAAAGTATTATATTTCTCTTTCACCTCCTCTATTGAGACTAACCACACTTTGTAGCAAGTTTAATTTTTCTTGCTTGTCATCGCTATTTTAAGATTCCCACCTCTTTTCCCCTATTCCAGGGGTACCTCTATTTTTATTGATTTTTAGCACCACGTATTATTTATTACCTCTTCAGGTTATATGCATATGTTGTAATAGCGCCGATGAGTTGTGGGTGAGGAAGGTTGTATTTAGAAGAATTGTACCAGAATTTGTGGGAAGAAAGTTGAAAACCATTTAGAGAAAGTACGCCTGGTAAGATTTAAACCCAGATCTCCCTTTCATCGGCAGTATAGTCTATAGCGAGAGTAACGCCTTAGACCATATGGCCATCGAAACAGGTCAAGGTACCTCTATTAACCTAGAGAAGAAGCTCGTCTCAAGGAGTTGGTGTTAAGTGGTTGTGACATGGGGGGTGGGGTCAGGGGGGGGGGGAAGATTGAGGAGTTGTAGACAGTTGTAGACAGGGAGGATTAGTAGTTGCTAGTACTTGAGAAGATTACTAGGCAAGCTATTCAGACCTGAAACACCATTACCTTCTATCTGAACTAAAAACGTTTAGAGATTTCAATTACAAATTCGTTAGAAAATACACTAAAATAAGTCAAATATTTAATTGATTTATTTATTCACATAACTGGCCTCGTGGTGCAATGGTGAATGCACCTGGCTACGAACTTAAAAGTCATAGGTTCGATGCCTGGTTTGTGTATTTTTTCCGAAAGGGGGGAGTTAACCCAACGGTCACCCCCCCTTTTTTTTTGGTTATTAGGCTTAAGTTAAGTTTAAGTGTTTCCACTGGTTCCACACCCTCATATTCACTATCACCATTATTTCATCTCATCGAGACATGAAAAGAGCCTCCCTGGAAAGGATGTACGATTAGTACATTCAGGCATCCCCTGGGTAATGGTACATTAGTACTGAATAATCTTTCCACAAACTGGGCTACGACTGATTTATCCCAGACGCGCAGTATTATTATTATTATTGTTATATTTTTATATTCAAATACAATATAAACAACTATTATTTTTACCTACATAGGTCTACAGAAAAAACTAATATATGTTCAAAAACCAATATATTAGAAGTGAGCTAAGCAATACGAGCTAAGCAATACAGCCAGTATTTTTTTGAATGCTAGTATTCGTATAAGATATCGGGACTCTACCCACATTTGTGTTGAGGGATAGTGAGAAACCATTATTTTTAACTACACTCAGTAGACCCTACTGGGATTCGAACCACGATCTCCTCTACATTAGCAGGCGGGAGGTTTTCTCGTTTGGACACTAGAACATTGCCTTTCTTAACATTATTGTTAGTTATTTTGGCTTTTACTCCGAAGACATTGTTTTGTGTAGACCTACTGTGAACGTTAAAATAATTTTAAAATCATTTAGTTTCAATCTAGTTTCAAAATGAAAGGAGAAATATAAATATATATATATGTATATATATATATATACATATTTATATTTCTCCTTTCATATATATATATATATATATATATATTTATATTTCTCCTTTCATTTTGAAACTATATATATATATATATCTATCTTATTGAGAATACCATTGATTTTAATTTGATTGAGAGAGAGAGTTATTTATTTTGATGTGTGCATAAGTAGATTTAATTGGATCCTACCTGCAGCTGACGATCCGTTGTTTGTGACCCAAGTAGGCCTACCTGGGGTTGCGATGATAATCTGGAAGAACCATAAGTCTATTTGATGTTCACTTCCCGCACACACTCCGAGAAAGATGGGTTATTATGATTACTAAAATAAGTTATTAATTGTGAGCCGCGCGGTGACACACGTCTACCTTTTAGAGGAACCCTTTGCGGACTAGAGAAAAAACGCGCGTAAAAAGACGAGAATCAAAATGTACCACCCTTACAAAAATAAATTACTGAAAAAGGGCGGTAAACAGAAAAATGTGATAATTATATGAATTAAGAATGCATTAATATAAGAAATATTTAATTAAATAAACAATAATGAAATTTATATTAAAATAATAAAATATAGAGAAATAAAGACTAAACAACCATAGTAAGATATTCGTGTCGTATACACCAAAATCGGTGATTGATATATCTGTTGAGCCACCGGCTATATGTAGTATATAAGTAGATATAATATGAGACTAATTTATCGATCATTTTAGTCTCCCCATCACTATAATGTCAGTTACGCCACTGGTATTCACGTTACACTGTAGAAGCTTTTTGAGAAGTGGTAAACTGCTTACTGGTTCTTTCATACGAAAGTTGATGTAGGACTACATTGTTGTTTGGAGGTAAACTTATTTTTAGTATTTTCAGTTGGAATTATATGAAACTTTTTGATAGGATGTTGACTACGCACTAGTACTTTCAGTAGGAACATGATGATACTTGTTGATAAGAGGTTGACTACTCACTAGTACTTTCAGTAGGAGCATGATGATACTTGTTGATAAGAGGTTGACTACGCACTAGTACTTTCATTTGGAACATGATGATACTTGTTGATAAGAGGTTGACTACGCACTAGTACTTTCAGTAGGAACATTATGATACTTGATGATAAGAGGTTGACTACTCACTAGTACTTTCAGTAGGAACATGATGATACTTGTTGATAAGAGGTTGACTACTCACTAGTACTTTCAGTAGGAACATTATGATACTTGATGATAAGAGGTTGACTACGCACTAGTACTTTCAGTTGGAACATGATGATACTTGTTGATAAGAGGTTGACTACTCACTAGTACTTTCAGTAGGAACATGATGATACTTGATTATAAGAGGTTAACTACGCACTAGTACTTTCAGTTGGAACATGATGATACTTGTTTATAAGAGGTTGACTACTCACTAGTACTTTCAGTTGGAACATGATGATACGTGTTGAATAGTGGCTGACTGTTTTCTAATACTGGTGGGCACATGTAACAGGTTTCAGTCTCGCCTTGTCTGGTTTGCCAACATTATGGAAAGTGGGGCGTGAGTTCCCTTCAAGTTATACTAAAGTCAAATTTTAAAACTAAATATTATATTTTTAATTTTTTTACCACCACATCTTACTAACCGTTCGTATTATATCTTAAATACTATCTACCACTGAATAAATCTAAAAGGTAAAATTTGCTTATAGTCTTAAAGACAATTTTCCAAAAACTTTTTACGTTCTCTTGAAAGTATATATAATAGTAAATCTTCCTAAGATGGTGTCTTTGTTCTAAAAAATCAAATTTGCATTGGATATATAATTTTATTACTCCAGATAAAGCTAAAAACCTATTCTTTATTAGATATGTGTTGTGGTTTTTATACTTTTTCTTTATTTTCTAATAAGAACTAACTAAGAAAAGAAAGGTGAAAAAAAGTCAACAAGTAAAAAAACACTAAATAATTATATGTAACAGAAAAAATGGAAAAAAATTATCAGAGAGAAACAATTATTTAAAATTAAATACATAGCTTAAACCTGGCAAAAATTTGCTGTAGGCAAATAAAAAAAGTTTTCAGAGAAATATTATGTAACCACAAAATTGCCTAGAAGAAGAAAGAAAGCAAATAGAAAATGTATAAACAACAACGATAGAAAATAGAGAACATGGAAGATACAACTATTTTGAAAATTGGAGCTAATATATTATTATAATGCCATTAGGATTGTGATATTCATTTAGAAATTGTGGAACTTAGGCTAGTCGTAAGTTGGTGGTAAATATCTCATTATACATATCTTATGTTCAGGAACTAGTCTAAAATAAAAGTTTTACTCTAACTTACACTCAATTATGTAAACGGCTTCTCTAAGTTCGCCCTTGAAGAAAACTGGAATTCAGGGCCCCACCTAACTTTGCTTAGACCAGGGACGGATCCAGGGACTATTGCTGGAGTGAAGGGGGTAGGGAAGGTTGGTTTTCATAAGGCTCCTTTAAGTATGAATTTAATTGTTTTAATTAGTAAAGATTTTATTCATAATGATTTAAATCAGGGGTCTCCAAACTACGGCTCGTGGGCCACATCCGTCCCGCCACAAGATTATATCCGGCCCGTTCCAAGATTTTATCAAAAACAAATTAATTGTTTCTCTTCGTTATTTCTTAACCACGCTTTTTATTTGACAAGTCCAGTTGCTGTCCGCACGCGTGACTCCCCCATGACACCAAGCCAGGTGCTGTTTGAATTGCAAACCCTCATTTCCAGTCGCAGGCGCCATTTCTTATACCGACAACAGAACGGCTTGACTGTGACGATTTTTAGGTAGTTCCAAGTCTCCCGGCAGAGGGCTATAAAAGTAAAGTCCTGAAAGATGTTACCTAATTTAAAAAAAATTATATTGACTAATAAATATTATGAATATAATTTATTACATATAAATTGAGTCATATCTCACAGAGAAGAATCAACGTCAATCACTGTTATCAAACACTGACTGGCCTTGGAAAGTAGAATTTTTTTTTATATACGTGACGGTGACCTGGTGGTCTAGGGGTAAGGTGTCGGACTTCTGAGCTGGCGACCGGGGTTCAATCCTCGGTCCCGGCACAGATTTATCTGATTACCAAACTCTTCCTTCACCTCTGACAAGATGTGTATTAATCACAACTTGTGAATGTGAGGAATGCCAGGCCTCCACCGTGGTTCGGATTCCACGTTAAACTGTAGGTCCTCCATTTCATCTCACAATCACCCTACCATTACACATTAGCGTAAGTGCGTATAACCCGAACGGGTAGTAAGACGCGGTGCTAATAATAATAATAATAATAATATATACGTGACTGGCCATATGACTTGAATCTAAATTTGCATGTTGAAACAAATTTGATTTATGATCTATTTGCGCATGTCAAGGCATTCAGGGTAAAAATAATGCTACTTGAAGAAAAGGTGAACGTTACTTTGGCCCGCAAAACTGTGTAAAATATATTATATGGCCCGCATAGCAAAAGTATGGAGACCCCTGGATTAAATTATAATAAAATTGCTAGTTTATAAAAGTAATTTTAATTAATAATAAAAATAATAAAAAGAAGACTTATAAGAAAAAACACACTTTTGACTAGCAAAATTTGTAATTTTAACACAAAAATAAAGTCACTGTCACAGTAAAAGTAATAAATATGTACTGTTCATGGGCTTAAAATGTTTTAGTATTAATAGAAAAAATATGTATTTAATACATATAATTGGTTTTCATACTTGAACCATTTTAGTTTCAAGCCAATTGAGTTTCTGCACATTAGAGCTAAGTTGGAAGAGTTATTGATTAGGTAGGTCATGTGGGAGATAGGTTGAGGGAGGTGTTAGGTCATGTATTGATTAGGTAGGTAATGTGGGAGATAGGTTGAGGGAGGTGTTAGGTCATGTATTGATTAGGTAGGTAATGTGGGAGATAGGTTGAGGGAGGTGTTAGGTCATGTATTGATTAGGTAGGTAATGTGGGAGATAGGTTGAGGGAGGTGTTAGGTCATGTATTGATTAGGTAGGTCATGTGGGAGATAGGTTGAGGGAGGTGTTAGGTCATGTATTGATTAGGTAGGTAATGTGGGAGATAGGTTGAGGGAGGTGTTAGTCATTCTTTACAACATTAAGGTATTGATTTCAATATCTTGGATTATTTTATATGCAGGGGGAGACCTACCCTTCACCCTTTCCCCAATATCCACCACTAGTCTAGACATGGAAATGTGTCCAGTAAAAAAAGCTTGGATAACTTTTAGGGTGATAACTTACATAAAACACTGCAACGATTTACTGTTGGTGCATATTCACATAATTAGGCGTCTCACAATAGTTGGGATTATTAGAAGTATGTAAAGAAATGTACATTTTTAATGTTAAATAAAAAAAAATTGCAAGATATATCTTAAAAACGATTGTAAAATAAACCAATTAAATTTTATTTTACCTAAGAAAATACTATAATTACATATTGATTCCATCTTCAAGCGATACTAAGGGCCAGTTTCATAGTCAGATTTAGTACGCCTAAAGTGTGAGTCGATACTAAATACAGGACGACACTTACCTAGACCAAAATGGAATGGGCCAGTTTCGCATATGAAACTGGCCCATTCCATTCAATTTCCGGTAGGTGACGTCTTGTATTTAGTATCGACTCGCACTTTAGGCGTACTAAATCTGACTATGAAACTGGCCCTTAGTCCGTATGCAAATCGGGCCAACCTTTGAACTATCATTAAATGGGAAGAAAGCGCTCTCTAAGTAGTAAAGTTACTATCATCAAATCAAGTCGCTAGTCGCAATAGACTAGACTGCCAATGACGGAGGAGATCAGGGTTCGAATCCTGGTTGGGTGGGATTTTCTTAAATGGTTTTCTATTCTCCCTCCACTCATATGCGGGTAAACTTTCTCTGAATTCCGCCTTTCTAATCTCTAAACATTAGCGTATTTATTTATTTGAAGTATTTAACGTGCACTTTCTGGACCGACTGATTATATCAGCACACAAGAAATTCTATGAGTGAGAGCGAAAGGGCTTACCAATTTTGACTGTGAAAGGTATTTTCACATACGTTCCAGGATTCTTTTACATACCACCATTGGCATGGGACCAAACGACGGCTTTACTACCCCTCCGAAGGAGGGTGTGTTACGGATTTTTATCGCTCAAGAAAAATCCGTCTATTCCGATTGGGTTTGAACCCACGAACATCGGGTCCTGTGGCTAGCATTTTACCCCAAGACCAACAAGTTCGCCATTGTTATTCATATGCATTTAATCCGAACGGGTAGTAATACGTGATAATAATAATAATAATAATAATAAAAGTCTGTAAGGAGGGTGTAGCCGAACTTGACTACCAATGAATATAAACTTGGTTAGAAGTAGTGCACCAATACATTATATTTGGGGTGTTAAAGCCATTTATTTATCGTACATATAGGTTAGGTCAAGGCCTACAATATAGTTTTATATTCGTTTTCGTATACAGGATAAATAAATAACCCGTTTCCCCCTCTATTTGGTACTAGTGGGACAATGATGAATAGGTTTCACAATACGGCAATAGGGATTAATAGGCCTACTTATGATTTGATCATTCTTCACGACAAGAGCGGTTGAACCAAATTCAAGGTTCTAAGATCTATGTATCAGTTTTTGCTGACTACTGCTGCCACCTGTTAGCCACACTCTTAACTATGTGTGAACTGATTCGAGTGACTATGAGAAATTGAACTAAACCGTAAACGTGAGCTGTTTAAATCATTTGCTTGTTCCATAATCCCCCCACCGGAAAACCAACAAAACGATCTAGGTGGTTAAATTTTTTTTAATTGATTATTTTTCAACCTCTCTTTGAATGTTGAATCTAAATTGCATAATTGTAAGTTATAGTTTATACTACTGCCATTCTTCAAGTGTATAGAACACAACAAGTTGTAAAAATCACAAATATTTAATCAAGCTTTGGCCCATTTTATTACATACTTTTGTACTCCCCTTATTACTTTATTATTAGGTGTTCTGTCTTAAGACAAGTCCATTCCTTTTGTCAGTGAACTTAGACCACCCATGTGCCCTGTTCTCTGCCTCCTTCCACTCCAAGAATTATTTTCTTTCCTTCAAGTTATCCAATATTTAAATCCTCCTTCTTCCTAAGATCCTCTTTCCCTCAACCTTTTCTTCTATGACGTCATGCAGAAGACAGTTCCTCCTAAGGATGTGTTTAATACAGTCTGCTTTGTACCGGGGAATCACTTCCAAAATGGTTATCTTTTCACCCACTCTTTTAAGGACCTGTTCATTTTTCACCCTGTCTGTCCACCTGAAGGTACAAAATGTAAAATATTTGGCCCAGAATAAGCTAAAGTGGAGGGCTGCAATAAGCCATTCCCAAGATCAAGTACATATATATATATGTGTGTGTATATATACATATATATGTATATATATGGATGGATAGTACGAATGTGACTAAAAGTTCGCGAAAGAGCACACTGATAAACAAAGAAATTGATTCCTGGATGAAATAAGCTAATCTGATAGAATGTCACTCCATATTAACAAATATGACTTTACTTTTCTCCTGGTGACCTGGCGGTCAAGGAATAAGGTGTCAGACTTCTATGCTGGGCGTCCGGGGTTCAATCCTCGGTCCCGGCACAGATCTATCTGATTGCCAAACCCTTCCTTCACCTCTGACAAGATGTGTATTAATCACAACTTGTGAATGTGTGGAATACCAGGCCTCCACCGTGGCTCGGATCCCACGTTAAACTGTAGGTCCTCCATTTCATCTCACAATCACCCTAACATTAGCGCAAAGTGCGTGTAACCCGAACGGGTAGCAAGACGTGGTGCTAATTAATAGTAATAATAACTCTCTCCTATCACCCACAATTTGTCTTGAATTTTTTTCAGGCAAAACTTTGTCTGAATGTAATAACAACAGTATACATTTGGAATTGTTGCTGCTAAACATTATTGTGGAGCCATACATTAGTGTACAAATTTGGTATTTTCTAGATTAGATTATATTTGTGACGTGGTAGTGTCTGTTAACCGAAATAACAAGATGTAACGGACCACGCAGAATTTATTACAGTTGCGACTGTCGTCTTAGAGATATGGTCAGATAGATAAGGGTTGTTGTGTCAACTGAATTGGACAGCAGTCTTGTCTCGGGAATGGGCTCAGTGAGTTGGGGGTGTAGTGCGAGTGCATTGAAAAGTGTGAAACATTGTGTTAAATTAGGTACCTATCTACAAGTTTATATTTTTTTCGGGTATATGATTCCAATATATTATGCTCAAACTATTATTTTTGTTTCTAAGCTATGTCCCGTCGGTGTGTGAATAATGTTAATATATTCTGCTAGATTCGTGGTCAGTTTACTCTCAAGTCTCAAAGGAGATTAACAACGCCTGTGGTTAATGCCGGGATCACGATCAACTTAGCGTTAACTTAACGTAACTTAACGTAACGTTAATTTAAAGTTAACTTAACGTATGTGTGATCACGATTCACGTAACTTAACGTAAGAACTTGAGACAAACATCTTCATTCTCGAGTATGATCTGTGATTTGTACTAGTTTTACAGTGATGATCTGTGAATGTTTATAGTTTTCAATCGATATAATAAATATATATTACAATTTTTTTTTTATAAATTTAGCTTTCCCATTTTAGTTTAATTATTTTGTTTCAATGTCTGATCACTAGAACTTACGCTAAAGAGTAAACATTAGTCATAATACCAACAAATGAGTTACTAAATATCCCTGATGACGTCACTCGCATAATGATTGGCTGGCTAGATCACGTGATACCCTTCAAGTAACGTAAAGTAAAGTAAAAGACCTCCCAGGATATCTCTTACGTTAAGTTAACTGCAAGTCAACGTTAAGTTAAGTGCATCGTGATCGCCTCCATTTAAACACACAAGGAGGTTCTTTACGTTAAGTTACGTTAAGTTACGTTAAGTTAAGTTTAAGTTGATCGTGATCCCGGGATATGGTCACAAACTATATTTTGTCTGCAAGCTTTGCAACCTCCTTTTTTTCACCAACCGAATAGAAGGTGCAAAACATAATATGTAATAAAAAACAATCAGAGTGAGTAGTTTGAGTCGAACAAGGAACAATAGCCTGAGGTCAAACTATTGCGCCTCAGCGACACGCAACTCACCCGGTTGCGGAAAAATGGCCCAACTACGGCCTTCTTCAAGTTTAATTACTCCTAAATCCTATGTCCTGAAGCCAAATAAAATTACTCCTAAATCCTATGAGTGTTCGATGAAAGGTAAACAAGTCACAATCAAAACAAAAAAAAAAAAAGGATAAAGTTTTACTTTAATTTTAATAATATGATTTGAGATGGTTTTATATATATATATATATATAATATATATAAAGATGAAGGTTGATTAAACCATATTTTCATACGTAGTCAAACAGTAAAATTCTCAAAAACTCAAAATTAAATATTATTAATTCAAAGGTAGGCAAACTGGATCGCCCCCAACACAATATTTAAAGCTCAAAATATTGATAACAATAAGATTTGTTTAAACTAAAATCTAGTTTTACTAAACAAGAAAATTAACTCTCGAAAAGTCTAAACTAAAGGTCCATGATAGAGTTCTTTAAACATTCCCAATTTATCTGTTCTAAAAGCAAGCATGAAAATTTTATTTAAATGTATAAATTACCAAAATATGTATTTATTCCTCAACATACAATTTTTTCGAAACTCAATTCAAAGTTTCAAAATATTAAACAAGATTCCAAAAGGAATTATCAAAGAGTAATTTGAACCTCAACATCTTAACTTCTCAAAGTTTATCATAAACATAGTCAAGAAAGAATTATTAAATATCACGTAATTTATTCCAAAAGAAATAATTAAACAATAATTTAAACCTCAACATCTTAACTTCTCAAAGTTTATCTTAAACATAGATAAGCTAGAATTAGTAAATATCATGTAATTCCTCTAAGTCTTAAGTTTACTCGTAATTTATGAACTTTACATTAAAAAACTGAAAGAATTATAATAAAAATATAGACTTCCCTACCTCTTAAGTTATTTCATGGTATCATACATTAATTTATACACCATTCATCAGAAAACTGGGCTAATCTTGCCACTATCAAAAATCTGTGTATTTCAGTTTAAGCATTATATCACTGTTCTTTGAATATAGTATTTTGTTAAAGCTATTAAACTCTTCACACAAAACATAATCCAAAGAGAAGAATGACAACACTACAAGTTTTAAATTTAATTCTAAAAATAAATGTTTAAATCGAAGAAGAATTTTGAAAAGGTTTATAAAAAAAATAGCTAGGCTGGAAAATAACTTTAGCTTACATTTAAATTACTGCGTAGCAGACGCTACATCCCTTTACATGCAGAGAATATTCCAAGAGTGCCGGTTAAAGCCACATATACGTTAATATATACCGTTAGTCAAAGAAAGGGGAGTGGTTAGGAACTAAGGAGGGTGGGAAAACATTGCGTCACGTGGGAGGGAGACGCATGACAAAACGCATGCGCCAATACTAGAATGTTCTCAGGTGATCTGGACTCTTCTTCCAGAGACGAATCGAACATACCAGAATTATCTCAATTTCCTTCAAAAGCACTAGCAATCGACACGCTATGGGGCGGCCAAATTTCGAACCTCGGCAGTGTCACTCAGCTAGAGTGTATGTTGTCGGCCGGTCGTGTTAGCGCGTGGATCCGGAGCTCGGTGTTGGTGGTGGAATGGGGCATCTCGGGTAAGTAGATGACTGTGTCTTTACTTGTAGTTATCATCTAATATTGTTTTGTATCTAGGCACAACGCTACAGCTTGGCGACCAAGATAAATAATGGACACCCCATACTTGTTGTACGACATGTGCTGGAGATCTTAGAGCTTGGTTCGGTGGGAAAAGACACAGTATGGCATTTACTGTGCCAATGGTTTGGAGGGAACCGAAAGATCATACCTCCGACTGCTCCTTTTGTTTGACTAACATTTCTAGTCATACCTTTAAAACCAAGAATGCTACTATGTACCCAAATGTACCATCAGCGATGATACCAGTGTCCTATAGAGAGGAGCTACCGGTACCTCAGGGACAGAATGTAGGAAACGTGGAGTGTGAATTTATGGATTCAGATGCAGCTCGAAGTGTTTCAGAAACACTGAATTGTGGTGAATAATATGTGATAATAAATTTAGAAAAAACAAACATTTAATGACCCAGACAGAATTAAATAATATGGTACGGGATTTGGATCTCTCTAAGAATAAATCAGAACTACTCTCATCTAGACTTAAAGGGTGGAATCTTCTGGATAAAAATGCAAAATGTTATATTTATCGCAACAGGTAGAAATAGCTTTTACCTTTTTTTTTCTTCGAATGGAAATATATCATATTTCAGTGATATTGATAACTTGATGAATGAATTGGGTCATCAACACAAGCTGGAAGAGTGGGAACTGTTCATAGATTCATCCAAGTTAAGTTTAAAAGCTGTTCTACTACAGAACGGAAATGATTTTCCCTTTATACCCGTCTGTCATGCAATTCATATTAAAGAGACATGAAAATAGGAGATTTTGCTTAGCTGTAAACAATACATTAAATACAACTTGAATATTAATGGTGGTACCATGGGTATTCATCCCAAAAGGGGAATTACCCCAACGGTCACCGGGGTTTGCTTAGTTAGTCTTAAGTTAGGTTTAAGTGTTTCCCCAGTTCCACACCCTCATATTTACTATCACCATCATCTCATCACATCGGGACATGGAAAGAGCCTCCACGGAAAGGATGTACGATTAGTACATACAGACGTCCCCTGGACACCGGTACATTAGTACTGGCTAATATTTCCACTACTGGGCTACGAATGATGTATCCCAGACGCACAATATTATTACCGCTATACTTTTTTTTTCTTTATTTATTACAACATTTTACACCCCATTTGGGCTGTACTATTTGTATTCGCATTTGTACTATTTACGCTAATGTGTTAAGTATGGGGAAGGTTGAGATTTAGAAGAAGTGTACCCCCAACATTTACGTGGAGGAAGAATGGGAAACCATTTAGGTAAAAACACTCTTAGTACACCCAACTGAGATTCGAACCCCCAATATCCCCGTCATTGCTAGCTGAGCATTGCGAAAGTGATGCCTTAGACCAGTGGTACTAAATCTTTTTAGTTATCGTACCTAAAGTTATAATTTATTTTTAACTTTGTAACCGTAAAGTTGTTGGTGCAAAATATAAGTTATACGGATTCGATCCCCGACCTCACCATCTTCAGCAGGCCAGTCTAACACGAGAGTGATGACGCCTAAGACCATTCGGCCACTGAAGCGGGTGTGGAGTTAGTAAAACGATATTTTAATACACAATTTTTTTTTATCGCCGCGTCTTAACTACCGTTCGGGTTATAAACTTATGTACTAATTACGCTAACGGTTTTAAGGTTATATTTAGAGTGAGTGTATCCACATTTGTGTGGAGGTAGAGTGGGAAGCCATCTAGCAAAAACTACCCTCATTATACCCGACCGGTATTAGAACCCAAATCTCCCTGTAATCGGCAGTTTTGTTATTGCTAGTGTGACGTCTTAACCATGCGGTTACCGTAGAAGGTTTCCTGCTCATTAATTTGCGCCCTTAACAATGTAGTATATTCATTTAACTTTTACTTTTACTATAATATCAGGTTTTACAATATAATAAATGTAGTCAGGCTTGTCAAAATGTTTGCCATCGATGAAAGAGGGTGGTACAAAGGGAGGGGTGGTAAGAGAGGGGAGCTGCAAAATCACACACAATAAAATATCCATGTTAGGCTGTGTTGTTAAGTGTAATAATTACTGTTTTATACTCTGTCTCTCTTCAACTAAAATATCTGACAATGAAAAAAAACCTATTCAAGTTGAAAGACGTTTTAGGACCGGTAGT
This sequence comes from Timema podura, assembly GCA_033556935.1. NCBI lineage: Eukaryota > Metazoa > Arthropoda > Insecta > Phasmatodea > Timematidae > Timema > Timema podura. The sequence continues at coordinate 103,672,072 of JAVRXN010000010.1, read as the reverse complement.
TCCTTTAAAAACCAATTGGATTTGATAGTTCTAATTAGGAATCCGACACCTTAGCTCAGTCAGCAGTAAACTTTGAACACCCATTAATGTTAAATGCACATTTATAATTTTCATTTGAGATTTTATAAGCTTATCAATTAAAATTGAGGGGTACAGTTCATAATAGTTGTATATTTATTTTATATTAATTGAAAAAAACTAAGATTTGAACACTATGTAGGGTAACATATTGAGGGGTTGTCATGGTATCTAAAGAAAGAGTTGGATTCAAACCCTGGTCTAAACTAAGTAAAATAATGAAAAATTTTAATCCTAATACCTAGATAATAAAGGCTTGTGTTAAATTACACATTAAATTTTATTTATAAAATTATGAAAGGATGCTAATAAAAACATAAACAAAGACTTTGTGAGTAATTATTTCATGAATTTCCTCTGTCATGTGTTCAAGAGTTCTTGTGTTCCTCTTGGGAAGCGTGCCTCTATTTGTCACTCTAAATAACCAAATGAGAATTGATACAAAACTTATATTTTAAATTTTAGTGTGTGGATTGTTTTCACTTTTAGATTGAGTAATATGACCCTAACTAAGATAATCTTATTTTAAATAAACACTTTAATTCATATATTAACCTAGAATCTTAAGTCTTTGCTCATCTAGAGAGCTTTAGTCACAAGCTTGGGTCATTTTTCAATTTGAGACTCAAGTCCACATGAATATTAAGATATTTATTGTAAGAAGCCACCGACAATGATGAGTCGTGGAGTCCACTGCCATTGTGCAGGGTATTTATTTATAGGGCAGCTCCCAATTAAAATTCAAACCCCTATGGAAATATCTCTAAACTGCCCCTGCTCAGTGATTATGTATAGCTATGTTTAGAACCAATATAATTTAAAATAATTGACACAAATTAATATTTTTGTGGTTTTTTTCTAACTGATGGGTTTAAAAATGAATATCCCAAAATTATTTTATAATGGGCTTTTGAGTAGGTGACAAATATCAAAATGTCAATAAAGAAAATATGGTCCAAAGTCTAAACATATATGTTCACATATAAAATCCTAATAATTCTTAATCTTAAAAAAAATCCCTTGCACAATACTTTTAAAGATAAGCTAGAAGTTAACGACAAATCAATACAAATCACGTACATTCAAACGTCCCGCTTAGAATATTTAGTTCGAGGCTCGTTCACCACGAGCGCTAGTGATGTGGTTCTACTTGCTAACATTAAGTGGCGTTTCTATACTTATTTTTTTTCTATTGTTGGCAGCATGTATATCTATTGAGCTAAGGTTACCGCGTTCAATTACCGGCATGGGCAAAAAATTTATCATTGGTGAAATGTGGGTTTACACTTTTATAGTGATGAATTAGAGGCGAGCGGCTGGATGTTGTACCTGTCCTAGTCTTAAGTTAGATTATAAGGCATATGAAGCTATGACAGGCCTAGCAAGCCGGTAGTGGAAAATATATGGCTTGGATAAAAAAACTGACCCACAGGCTGGAAATAGTAGGGGATGTAAAGTTTTACTTAGGGGATGAAGGGGGGAGGGGGGGAAACGTGATTGTTAACTTGGTTTCTAAATAAAAAATAGGCCACCACGTAGTTTCAAAACGCAATAAAGGGCAAAACTACTACGTTATCCCTCTAGTGCTTTTCCTCTCCGTATTCCTTTGCGTTTCTAATCTACTTACCTTCCCTGTCATTACTAGACCAAACATCATAGGGGTACAGTGGCCCCATAGCCCCCCCTCCCCCCCCAGTTCGAAGGGCCTAGATGTATTCAAAACGTGTCTAAGATTAATTACCAAGACTTTACTGTCCAATAAAAAAAAAGAAAAAAAAAGATGGTCATGACACCCGTTAAGTCATTTGATTGATATGTCTTTGATGGCACCTTTTGTTTGTTTTTAGGCATACAAGAAAAAACACTAAACTAAGTGTATCATTCTTATCGTGACGGGGAAGCAGATGGGGTGATAGGTATTAGGAGTTCACAACAAGTGGAACCTTAGACTCTAGTTCAAATAAATCTGATTCCCTCAACCTGTGTTTACAACTTGAGAAAAATAGTGACGTGTGATTGGGCTGGATTTAGGCGGTCGCCTCGGTCATTGAGAAAGTATCAATCGCTGTCAGGCCAACTGGCTTAAATTACAATGGTCAGTTTCGTTTTCTGGAACCACTCAATTCTGTCTAAGCTTATACTCCCTTTCACCAGTCGCTCACAACCACCCTTTGTCATGTCAATAAGAAAGAGGGAAAAGAAAACTAAGAAACTTATTATCTCAAGGTAAGGAGGAAAGCTCGATACTAATAATCAAATATCTTAAATTTTCTCTTGTGAGCTTTTGAAAAAAAAAATATTGTATTTGTTGGAGGAAGGTTAGATCTAGAGCCTTCTTTCATTTAGCCTAGTATCCAGCTCCGTGCTGTAGTTGTCATTGCTCCTGGCTACGAGCTTAGGGTTCCCGGGTTTGATACCATAAGTATTTTTCTTTTAAGGGGAATTATTCCAACCGTTTCTAGGAGTTGTTAAATTAGGTTTAAGTTATGTTTAAGACTCACGCTGGCCCGCACCTCCATATCCACTATCATTACATCATCTTAAAGCGGGCACGTATAGACAGACATCTATAGTTACACCCTGTGCCACTAGAGGGGCGAATAGTCAACATTAAAGCGACCGAACCAAATGTCATGTTCCACCTGGTCAGTAATTCCATATTCTAAAAAAAAAATTAAGCCTATTCTTATTGCTCCGCAAATATGATTAGATGGTTGTTGAAAATGAGCTAATGGAACATTTTCACCATTTTCCTTATATTATTAAAACTCAAACTATAGGGTAATTAGGGGAAAAGAACCCTGTTTGAATCTTTCTAATTTATTTTGGCATGGACCACATTTTGAAATAAGGTATTGTATAAATTAAACATTGCGTTAGAGCCGAACGTCTGCGTGACAATTTCTCGCTTATCAAGGCAAACTCCTTAAAAGCGACAATCCCCAAAGATCCTTTAGTGGGTTAATTATTTAAACTTGAATAAATAAATAGTTTTCTTATTAATGCTAACAATATATATTTTAAATTGTCTCAGGAAGGTCTTACATAAGTAATTATTTGTAAATCTATCAGTGTATAACGAAAAGTTATTAAATATTAAAAATTACAAAGAATTGTATTGTACATTAGACATGTTTGAAATTTTACATGACCAATAATTTAATATTATTTATAATGATAGTCAAAAAATTTATTTGAGCCCTTGTAACATAGATAAAGAAATTAAAATTGAAAACATATTACATTTAAGATATTAGACTCATGAGTGATGGTCTAATAGTTTAATATTGTAAAACTTAAATTAATTATGTTATTCACTCATTATTATAATATTTATCACTGAATATGATCCATTCTATTATATAAATTTAATTTGATTGAAACATAATGACTAAGAAATTATTTTTAGAAAAATGTCTTGTATAATGGTGAAGAATTAGGTATTAAAGAAATATAGAAAATATAAACATTGGAGTTTACTGATTAAAGATTCTAGTGGTAATCCCTTTTCTTCTTTAGGTTGTGACGCTGTGTGAGCAATTACCATTCGATGAATAGTTTCGATGTAGTTCTACTTCATCCTCAGGTCTATGGTAGGAGAAGGAGGCGTTGTACCTAGAGATGTGAGACGGAAAATTTCCCAGAACGGAAAATTTTCTCTATATTTTTTCCGGAAAATTTGCAGTTATTGTTTCTGTAAAATAATTTCAACTGATTAAATGGAACTATTGTATTCTAGATATAGATATCCCAAATGTCAACGTTTACACTTAAGGTTAATTTCTCCTAATACCCGCCTCTGTGGCGTAGTTAGCAAACGCGCTGGTTTCATGTTGAGCTAGACTGCCGAGGACGGGGAGATTGAGGTTCGAATCTCGCTCAGGTGAACTGGGGGGCGGGGTTACCTAAATGGTTTTCCACCCTCCCTCCACGCAAATGCGGGTTAACTTAATCTACATTCAACCTTCCCTATTCCTAACCCATTAGTGTAATTAGTACTTAAGCGCATAACCCGAACGGGTAGTAAGACGCGGTGCTAAATATAATTTATATAAAAGTGTATTTCACTTCGTTTCACATATCTTACAAAATTAAAGTAAATCTCTCCACTTTTACTAAGTAAAGGAGTGAAAAAAGTCTGTGTGGTGCACCGTACCATTTATCTTTCTTCACATGAACCTCGTTAATTGCTTCCCTGCAGCAGGGACTAGTATTGATTTACGCACCATATTATATTCATTAATTTTCCTGGTATTCCCCTTCCTAAATTATTACTTTGATGTAAACCTTGTTGGTAATAGAGTAAAATGCTCGCCTCAGGACCCAATGTTCATAGGTTCAAATCCAGTCGGGTTCAACGGATTTTTCTTGAGCGATAGAAATCCATAGCACAACTTTGTTCGGGAAGGGATGTTAAGCCGTCGGTTCCATGTCGATTGTGGCATTTAAAATAACCCTGTAAGTCGGCAAAATTGATAGGCCCTTTCGCTCTCGCTCATAGAAATTCTCGTGTTCTGATCTAATCGGTCAGTTCAGAAAGTCCCCGTTAAATATCTCAAATAAATAAATTAAATCACTTTTACCGATTATAGATGATCAAGGTTATTTTGGTCACACTCAAATATTATTTTAAAGAACTTGATATTTTTTGCAAGTGTAGAATATTCAAAGATCGACTTTTAGCTCCAATGTAGTTTTCTAACGAGATTGACTGTAAATTGTCACGAGATCGGCCAGTCGATCACGATAAACCAGTTGCCGAACCCAGCAGGACGCGGGTCTAAAGACGTCTTCTCACACAAACTCAAGAGCTGAGCTGTGACATCATATCTTGTTCGAATATTTTACTCCATGTATTTAATTTCGACTCGGTTCTAACACGAATCTCGCGTCCAAACCACAATTTTAAAAACTAGCTACAGTAGAGTCTCGTTATTCCAAGCTAATTGGAACCAAGACCTATTTGGATTACAAGATTTTAGGATTAACCGAACGAAATCTTTACTATAATGTAAATTAAAAATTCACTGCAAGGTCAAATGGGCGTGTTTACTTGCGTGCTATCCACCAGCTTATGCGATGTTCATGAGGCGATGGCGGATTATTGCGTCAGCCAACAGATTCACTTCATTACGACAAAAGAGACTTACAAATAAATAAATAACTGTTGTAAGTAACCTAAAATATGCTATTTTAATCATTTTTTAAAGCAAAACAAACTGAGTGAATTTATAAATTGTTTCTTTTCGTTACTTTGTACTATTACAATAAATTTTGTTTTAAAATTAAACGGAAATAATGCGTGTGCACTGGGGGACCACCGGAGCTCTATAAAGCTGTGGGAGGTGAGGGGGCTGTAGGAGTAGGGGAAGGAGGGTTTGGAATAGGAGGGTCAAAAAATGTTGCAAAAAATTATAATTATTCAACTCCATTTTAGGATTATAAAAAAATATATTTTTCACTTTCATAAAAATTAAATGTTTTTTAAACAGGGTGTCTTACTACCCTTTAGGAATATAGGTGGATGTACTAATCACACTAATAGTTTTCAGGGATTAGGAAGATTATAATTAGAAAAAGTATACCCAAATTTGCATGGAGGGAGAGTGGTAAACAATTTTGAAAAAAAAAAACCTCAGTACACCCGATTGAGATTCGAACCTCAATCTCCCCCTCATCGGGAGTCTAGTCTATTGTGAGAGTAGCGTGTTAGACCACGCGGCACTGAAGCAGGTTATTAAATGCTTAAAAAATATAATATGTTTACATCGAATTTGTATTTAATAGCTGTTTTATTAATTTTAATATTGTAAACCAAATAATTCATATAAATAATTGTTCAGATTTGTTGACTTAAGATTGTTACATACTTCCTTTTCTATTTGAGTTGTGTCTACCGAGGAAATAAATACACCCTAGTATGGATATTTTGTATTTACTCTTTTTCAATTCAAATATATATATATATATATTATGTGTGGTCAACAATCTTTAATTCATTATTATTACTAAACTTCCTGGGTTCCTGTGGACCAATTGATAGGCCGCAGTGGACCGCCAGTCATCTAAGAACCACACTTTGAAAAACATTGATTTATGCCAGTGATTCCCAACTTTTTTTATTTTTGGAGGAACCCTTGAAATATTTCGAAAAATCTCAAGGACCCCCTACCTGGCTGACATAATAGATTCGACAGTTAAGTTAAATAAAGACATGAAAAAAATGGGCTAGTAGTAAGTAATAATTAAATCATACTTTAGAATAAAATATTATACAAGTATTTACTGCCTATTAATATTTAGCTTACTAATATTACTGTTAGTAAAAAAAAAATTACAAACATTCAGTTTACATCTGGCTTACTGGTTATAAACAAACTTGGTGTATATATTTTGCAATAGTTTTGTGCTATTATAATGTTTTTTTATAAACTTGTTAACGAAAAAATAAGTTACATTTTATTGTTTTATTATTAATTCACAACTGAAAATAATACAAGTTTCAATAGAATAATAATGATTCCTACTGTCACTTAATTTAATGTTAAACTTGGGCTTGCTTTTTTGAACACAACAACTCAATTCGTGGTAACATCTTTGATAGGCACACACAAAGCTCTTCTTCCACAGACAGCAGTATAATCCTCTGTTTGGTTTTTACATTCATTAAACACAAAAATGTTTGCTCACACAAGTACGATGTTGAGAATTGTAGCAATATGTTTATAGCTTTCTGGGAGATGGCAAGAAACTCTGTTTACACTGATATCCAAAACAAATCTAATGACAGTTCGTTAAATTTAATTTTTAGTGTGTGGTCATACTTCATTTCAGTCAATTGTTATTCTTCCTGCAGGCTGAGTAAATTTTCTGAACTGCTTGTAGAATCTTTGAAAGGGTTCCTGACCCAATCATACTCTTCCGATGACAAAGAAGGGAAGTACTTGGCAAGATTTTCAGCCAGAGATTCCATATGGCCGGAAATCAGATGCATAATGGTTTCACGGTGGTTGTCGGTTATAATGCTCTGAAGATGAGAAAATAGGGGTAAAATTTCAAAATTACCCTTAGAAAGATGTTTTTTCCAACCACCAATTTTATTTTTGAATGCTACAAGTTTGTCTGTACACATCAACATATTTAACTTTGGACCTTGCATGTTGGTGTTCAACTTATTTAGGTATTCGTAAATATCTGCCAGGTATGCTAGTTTCAGGAGCCACGATTCATCCTTAAGATAGTTGGAAAAATAACTTTTATTATTTCCTCTGAAGAAAATCTGCAGCTGCTCTCGTAGTTCGAATATGTGTGTCAACACTTTCCCCCTATAAAGCCATTTAAATTCGGTGTGTAGGAGAAGTCACGTGACGTGGTCTTTACCCATGTTTTCACACATTTTTGTAAACATGCGGGACTGCAGAGGACGCTGCTTAATAAAGTTGACTATGTTAACAGCTGTATCAACATGTTTCAAATCTTCTCTAATCGCTTTAGAAACCAGAACTTCTTTATGAAGAAAGCAGTGGGTCGTTATAATGTCTGGATTATTTTCTTTGACATGAGTAACAAATCCCTTTACTGAGCCAATCATTGAGGGAGTCCCATCTGTGCATATTCCAATACAATCCCATGATAAACCCAGCGACTCTAAATAAGAAGACGTCAGTTTGCATACATCTGCCCCAAGGCAAGTAGTAGTAATAATAATATTTAGCACCGCGTCTTACTACCCGTTCGGGTTATACGCTTAAGTACTAATTACTCTAATGGATTAGGAATTGGGAGGGTTGAATTTAGAGGAAGTGAACCCGCATTTGCGTGGAGGGAGAGTGGAAAACCATCTAGGAAAAACCACCCCCAGTTCACCCGACCGAAATTCGAACCTCGATCTCCCCGTCCTCGGCAGTCGGGCTCAACACGACTAGCGCGTTAGCCAACTACGCCACCGAGGCGGGTAAGTAGTAGTAGTAGTAGTAGTTAGAAAGCTTTAAAATAGTTAAACACTTTCACATTAACAAAATATTAAGTGTCATTAAGCAACAAATAAAATAACAAATCATCATTTCCACTTATTGATGTGAACAGATATTACTATCAAAGAGAAATGATCACAAACAATTAACGCGAGTAAGAAAGTAAACATAGCAGTGTGGGCCGCACACATCAACCATCTTTAAGAAAATGCACCCTAAAGCTCTCTGATTTCTTAAATAACTATCAAGCAAATATCTAACCAAGCTAAAATTTCAAATGTTTCTTTGTTTTATTTATATGTCACGTTGAAACCTTAATATTTTAATTTGTTTATTAATTTTACAAAAAAAGTTGGCAAGTTGTGTTATTTTTTTCGCAAGCTTTTGCAAATTCTCGTGGAACCCAGGACATGGGCTCATGGGACACCAGAGTTCTTCCTGGTTGGGAATTACTGGTCTAGGCCCACGTTTCTTGTGTGACAGGATGGAGTTTGAAAAAGGGGTCTTGAGTGCTCTGCCTCCTCCCCCCCCTTTTCCCTCCAGCCCTCCAGTGATTTAGAAATGAGTTGCTTGTTTCATCCTAGGCGGTGTGTGCGTCAATGACCTTCCAGACGTCAATCCTCCGTGTGAAGCTGGAGGGGGGAGGGGGGAAATAAGGAACAAATAAAAGTATTGTGAAAACCTTGAGGGAGGTTTAGTCGGCTGTGTACTGGCACGTTTAGAACGATGTGCTAAAAGCATGGATAAAAGAGATTTTTTTTCTACGTTATTGCAGTGTTTTGTTTTATTCGGATCGCTCCTCCCATTTCCTCTCTTACTTAAGTCACGCCTTCTCCAGTTAAATTTGATCATACAGTGGCGTAGCTAACATTATGAAGCAGGGGAGACTTAAATGATAGTCACAACCGTCTTACCCTATATCTCCTTGATATATTTGCTGCGTATAACCTGAACAGGTAGTAGGCCTAAGACGCGGTGATACAAAATATATACATATATATTGGCTCTAGTTGATGGTTTATAAAATATTATTTTATTCACTGATTTTTGTGCATACCACGTGACATAGTTTAGGATGGTCCTCAGAACTATTATTATTATTATTATTATTATTATTATTATTATTATTATTATTATTATTATTATTATTATTATTATTATTATTATTATTAGCACCGCGTCCTACTACCCGTTCGGGTTATATGCGCCTATGCTAATGTGCAATTAATGGTAGGATGATTGTGATATGAAATGGAGGACCTACAGTTTAACGTGGGATCCGAACCACGGTAGAGGCCTGGCACTCCACACATTCACAAGCGTGATTAATACACTTCTTGTCAGAGGGGAAGGAAGGGTTTGGCAATCAGATAAATCTGTGCTTTCAGAACAAGAAATGTATAAAGTTTCGCCTACAGAGTCTGTGTAAGCTCCTCAACCGTTTAGTCCTTAAGTCCAAGGCCGTAGTCGGGGGGCGGGTTTGGGGGTTCAAACCCCCCGAAATATTATGAACAAAATATATAGGGCCTATGGCTTTATTTATGGTTCAAACAATATCAAAATTAAGGTACAAGTACAAATTAGGGAGCTGTGTTAACATAACAAGCACTTCAAAGAGCTTCTAGAAGTGTTTAATATTTGGAATTTTTCCTAGCCTTCAGCAGTCATGGGGCTATGTTGCCATAAAAAACACTTCAGATAGCTTCTAGAACTGTTTATCATTTTGAATTTTTCCTAGCCTCCGGCAATTGGGGGATGTGTTCGCCAACCCCCCCCTCCCCCTTCCGAAATTATTGGCTGGCTACGGCCTTGCTTAGGTCCTTAAAAATGTAAATCGTGTGTCTACACTATCCGTATTATTAATCACGTGACTCCGCCAACCAATGAGAAAGTCAGAGACTCCTTCCAATTAAATTCTTCGAAAGAAAACTGTGTGTAGCAAGGCTCAAGTTGACGTTATCTGTGAAGCAGAGGTTATAAAGAATACTTATGGGAAGTTTAACCTATCAGAGCAACACCACTTTCTGCGAGCTTGGTATTCCTCAGAAAACTGTTTCTGAGACGCCATGCTTACCGAGGATTTTAAATTTTCGGAAATATATTTATAAAATAACTCCGTTCGCAGAACTATAATTTCATTTTGTATTTGTTTCCATAGCAACGGATCCTTTCTCTTCTATCGGTGCTTTTATTATGATGTGTGCGCACACATTTATTTTGTTGGGATTGGTAGTCCTTAGCAGTTCATATCACTAGTCCTTAAGCTCCATGTACAGACTCCGCATCTCTAAGGTGCGTTGCACTCCGTAAGCGATCGACTCCACAGTAAAAGATTAAACTGTGTACAGAATCCTTGTCCTTAAGTCCTTAATCCTTACCACTCCGTAGAAGTTGACTCAACTTTTAACTTTCTAAGGACTAGTCGATACGGACTGCTAAGGACTAACAGTTACAGAAAAGTAAACGTGCTCGCGCATTGAAATGAAAGCACTAAGGCATTTCCATAGTAATTACATTGACTAGCTCAGGTTTTAAATATATTATTTGTGACTGCACTTAACCCAACTTTAAAATGTAGCCTATCCTGGAAGTTTTATCAAAATATGTAGTGTACTTACTTTCGTTTATAATTGTTCATCTGGAATATCGTATGTTTGTGCCTAGCTCTAGAAAATTCCCTTTCGAGGAGTTTAATAGGACGTTGTTTCCAAATTTCTCATGGGTTGGAATGGTCACGTGATAAGGGATATGGACTTTGTAGACGCGATTTCCATTTCTAAGAACTAAAGGACTTAAGGACTATAAGGATGCGGGGCTTGCGAATTCTGTAGATGAGGCTTTAGAAAGTTAAAAGTTGAGTCCCCTTCTACGGAGTGAAAAGGACTAAGGAATTAAGGATAAGGACTCTGTAGACAGAGCAATCTGTTGGTGTGGAGGTGATCTCTAACGGACCAATTCGCACCTTACAGATACGGAGTCTGTAAACCGATCTTTTGTACGAGTACAATGCACAAATCAATGTCGTCAGAATCAATACTAAAAGTGAAAAGTTATAAAGTCTAAAGCGAGTTACTAAACAGGTAAATTCATTAAGAACGTTTTTAAAACCAATTCAGTGGCCGAATGGTCTACAGCGTCACTCGCGATATGGACTGGCCTACTGAACACTGGTAGATCGGAGTTTGAATCCCGGTCGGGTTTTACTGAGGATGTTTTTTTCCCCTGAATGATTTCCCAGTCTCCTTCCATGCAAATGCGTGTGTATTATCTCTAAAATGCTCCCTTCCTCATCCCTACCCCATTAGAACAATTTATCATCTAATATGCGTATGATCTTTTCAGGTAGTATGACGCAGTGATAAGGAAAAAAAATACCTGAAGCATGACTTATTTAAGTAGTGCTATGTAATCATGTCTTTAGGAAATATACCTTTTTGGCACTCGCGCCAAAATATATTTCTTTGCACCACTATTACCAATTTCATATTTCTTAAAATATTCACTTGTAAAACTAACATTCTTATTTAATAAAACGTAATTTGAATAAGGTAAGGCCATATTTATTGGAGGTCATATGAATGTGACTAACACATTGTGAAAGCAAATACAAAACACAATTATTTTTCCTCATCATAAAAATCATCAGTCGAAATGGTTTCTTGCCTTTTTAAGATATTTACACAATCACTGTAATTTATTCCTCATGTCATAACTTTGACAAATCTGCTATATAAATAACACTACTTTTGTTGTAAACCACTAGGAACTTAGGATGTCAAGTTGTACAAGCTGAGTGATGTGAGTGGCAAGAAGACACACGCAAAGTGCGTGACTGCGTGGCCTTGAAACTTAAGCGCGTGAATTATCGTTTATGCCGTAAAGGGGCAGCTACATATACCTACCTACACTCCTTTTATCCTGAAAGGTAAAGGTCTTACCTTGACAGAATATACTATGACCCTATCTTATAAGCTTAATAATGCAAGATAAGCTTATTTTATTATCACCGCATGTTACCACCTGTTCAAGCTATACACATATATGATAATTACTCCATTGGGGTGTAGAGGTAATCTACCGGCATTTGCTTGGAAGGAGAGTGGGAAACCATTTAGGAAAAAACCCTCAATAGACCCGACCCGGAAAGGAATCCCTCCCTATCTCCCTATCATCAGCAGGCCAGTCTAACACGAAAGTGACGCCTTAGACCGTTCGGACACTGAAGTAGGTTAAGGCTTTCTTACCTTACAAATTAGACAAATAGTACACTCCGTCAAAGTGTAATTCATCAAGGTAATATTGATACCTAAACAGGTTGATTAATAGATAGGATAGCAAAATGTGAGTACGCACGAACAATATAGTATAGAAAGGCCCTACAACACATCAAAAATATGATAAAACTGTAAAAAAAAGTATCCAAACGTGGCATATCTCTTTCTTGGTTAATAGGTGTTTTGTTCTTCAATAGGAGTACTTTACTTTACTCCCATTATTGTTTCCTCAATAGGAATACTTTACTTTACTTTACTTTACTTTACTTTACTTTACTTTACATCCATTGCTGTTTCCAGCCTGTTGCAGTTTTTTATTCAAGCAACATATTTTCCACAACTGGCATGCTAGGCCTGTCGTAGCTTCATATGCCTTAAGACTAGGACAGACACAACATTTAGTTCCCAACCGTTAATTCATCATTGTATTATTATTATTATTATTATTAGCACCGCGTCTTACTACCCGTTCGGGTTATACGCACTTACGCTAATGTGCAATGGTAGGGTGATTGTGAGATGAAATGGAGGACCTACAGTTTAACGTGGAATCCGAACCACGGTGGAGGCCTGGCATTCCTCACATTCATCACTGTAAAAGGGTAAACTCACATTTCAGCAATGATAAATTTTTTTTAGCCATACTGGGAGTCGAACCCGGGACCCTTAACTCAGTAGACAGACACGTTACCGACTGAGCCAAGGCGTCAGATCAATATGTGTATTAACTATGTGAAAAACACTCATAATTGTTATTATTATTATTATATGCTTTTAGGTAGGGGCTCTGCTTTTTGACAGGTTCGTTGACTTGTCTAAATGGTGTCCTTCAGCAACCCCTATAAACACTTTCCGTTTTTACATCCTCAAACTTTATTTTCTTTACGTGTTTGAGGTTATCACTTTGGGTAAAATACTGAAATATGTTAGTATATTCTTTTAAAACAGCAAATTGATAAAAGATAAATTAAGGACTAGATAATTTCAGATAGTGATATTTTTTAAGTTTTCTTTAGACCAGTGTTTTTAAACCGGTGTTCCGTGGGAGTTTGGGGAATGATATAAAAACAAGACAGAAACGAGGAATAAAAATAAATATTTTTAAAACCATGAACAACATAATTGGTTTTTACCTCTTTCGGTGGCCGCGTGGTCTTAAGCGCGCTACTATCATGTTAGACTAGAATGCCGATGACGGGAGATCGAGGTTAAATCTCAGTCTGGTGTATTAAAATAGGTTTCCCTAAGTGGTTTTACACTCTCCTTCCACGAAAATGAGGGTACAATTCCTATAAATATAACCATCCTAAATCCTAAAACCATTATACTTAGTATATAAGCGTATAAACCGAACGAGTACTAAGACGCGGTTCTAAAAAAATATCATTTTTTTTAGAAATAATTATATTATTAGAATGCTAGTTGTTGAACTCTTAAACACAATCTTAATGATTGTTTTTAATGATAACATATTTCCCTAAAAAAACTGATGGTGTGTCTTGACAATTTTAGTGCCTGGTTCAGTGTGCCGTGATTTGAAAAAGGTTAAAGATCACTACCCTAGACCATGTTTAAATAATCAATGGGAAAATTTAATAAGGTTTACGGTTAACTCAGTTGGCAGTGTGTCTGTCTATTGAGTTATGAGTCCCGGGTTCAATTCCTGGCATGGCCTAAAGATTTATCATGGGTGAAATGTGGGTTTACCTTTTCATAGTGATGAATTAACGGCCGGGGGCTGGGTGTTGTGTCTGTCCTAGATTTAAGTTAGTTGGTACAGAAAGTGCAAGATAAATACCAGAAATGTATTTAAAAAAATATTATATTCAATATCCCCCTACTCATCCTGTTCATTTGTGTTGGCTTCCATAAGATGATTAAAGTAAATAGCCCCCCTCCCCCTTGTTTTCCTCTTTCTCATCCTATTCCCTTTTGTTAGATAACATTATACGTATTGTAACAACAATATATTTTTTAATTTATTTATCACCGTGTCTTACTACCCGTTTGGGTTGAACGCCTAAGTACTAATGACACTAATAGGTTAGGAATAGTGAGGGTTAAATTTAGAGGAATTGAACATGAATTTGCGTGGAGGGCGAGTGGAAAACCACTAAGGAAAGCCCACCCCCAGTTCACCTGACCGAGATTCTAGCCTAGATCTTTCCGTCCCTGACAGTCTAGCTCAACACTATACTAGTGCGTTAACAATATTAGTTATATGAAATACTTAATCAATATCGTCTTATTAGTTCAAGGCAGTCTAGCTTTTATAACTGGGCAGACTGGGCAGATGCCCAGGGGCGCACGAGGTTTGGGGCCGCAAGAGGGGGCAATAAATTTTAATTCAAAGCCAACCACGAATTAAGTCAAATCGGGGTAGTTTTTTTAATGATGTGTCGATCAAATACAGTAATACCAATTTTTCGTAACACCGTTGTGAATACAGGCCTACGTACGTAGCTAATTTACCTCTTTAATTTTCTGGACTATCAAGGTGGTAAGACCGTGAAGAGTGATCAACTGATCTTGTGCTGTTTTGTGAGTGCTAGTGAGGTTATGTTTGCGGTTGTTATTATTTAAAACTTATAACGTATGAACCGTGAAGATTTTTTAGTACTATTGAAAGAATTAAAATAAGGTAAGATTATATTTTGTTTCAACATGAATAACTATAAGAAACCTAGTGGAGCTGAAATTAGGAAACGGGCAGCTAAAAAACAACTTGAAGAAGAAAAATTGTACACAAGTGTAAATATGTAAATATTTATGAAAGTCATGAATTTTAAGACTGTGATGGGTGGGTGGTCCGTGATGCTGAACAACACAATTCTAACATAAGCTAGCATACTTAATTAGTACTGGCTCAACACGTTTGAAATGTGTTTTATCACCTGCCAGTTTCCAGTCCGGGACAAGGCGGGTCCATACGTGGTGGATAATGGGTCGGCTCTCCATTGGAGGGTTAAGGGAGGAATCTATCCCGAACCAAAACTGGAATTATACATTATCCGTTATTATTCATTAATGAGTGGGGTGGGGGACGCCATGTCAACGTCTGCCCAGGGCGTCATAAACCTTAAACGTGGCCCTGAGTTAATCTAACTCATATAATAATGGTTCTCAAAAGACAGCCCGTGGACCAAATGCAGCCTGCAAAGGATGCTAGTCTGGCCCGAGGTAATTAATAAAACTTAACAATATATATATATATATATACACACACACACACTATATATATATATATATATATATAACCCAACAACAATGTTTAACAGTTAAGGTTTTCTGAGCTCACACTGCCTAAAGTAATTCAGATATTTAAAAAAAAATCCCTTTGTTGGGACTCCTGCGCAGATATACGAGATTTCCCAAAGTTCTAAAGGAGTGTTACGTAATATGGACCAAAGTGACTTACAGTTCGAATTAATCAATAATTAATCGAAGTTCAGAAGAACTGAAGAGTAACTAAATTTTACGGGCAAGTCAAAGTGTAATATTTGGACTAAATTTATGTCTAAATATCCTAGTTATAATAAACTTTTTATTCTTTTTTTTTACTTTGTTTAGGTACACCTATATATGTAAATAACGATTATCTGATATGAACAATATAATAAATAGTTAACGTAACAAGTTAATAGATGCTCACGTTTTTTAGCACCATGTCTTACCACCTGTTCAGGTTATACAACTATGTACTACTTACACTAATGGGTTAGGGATTAGGAAGGCTTGATATAGAGTAGGTGCACCTACATTTTCGTGAAGGAAGAATGGAAAACCATTCACGGAAAACCACTCTCAGTGCACCCAACTGGGATCGAACCCCAATCTTCCCGTCTTCGGCATTCTAGTCCAACATGGGATTAGCGCTCTAGACTACGCGGCCACTGAACGGGTGATGATGCTCATGTTGAATACGCTCTAAGATTAGCAACTATATCCTAAACTTTAGATTTTAAACAAATTGCTGATGAACATTACCCTCACTTTTCTCAATTTCTTGAAAACTAAATTAAGCTATATTTGATCATTTATGTATTAACTTATAAAAGTCTTAGAACACAAATATCGTTTTTAATGTTATGAGGTACTTAGTTTTCGTTTTGAATAAATGTAAATTTACCAAATTAAGTTTTAACAACCTCTGGCCCAGTCCATGAAAAATAAAATATAATTGTGGCTCTTGGTATTATATATTATACAGTTCTATTACAAATAATTACACCCATTGACTTAAACATGTGTTTAACACGTTCTACCGCCAGTGCTGGCTGACAGTCGATCTAGCTATAATATCCAAGGAATCGGGATAAGTTAAGTGAATTTTAAATAAATCCACCATCAATTGGTGCTTTAGTAATCGGTCGTTTAAAACTATTTTTTAATGTGTGTTCGTGCTGTTAAGTAGGCTACGTTTAGACCCAACATGGCTCTTTTCATACTTATGACACTACTTTTTAATGAGGACTGTGTTGATTCTTTTACTACAAATTATACGGTTCGTTTAGTTTACAAACAGTACAATTTTAAGGATTCTGATCTCGCATTTAGATGCAGACCTTAAGTAAAAAATGAAAAGTAATTTATTTCAATAACATATGCTAATGTGTAAAAAAAGAATGTGTTATTTTAAAGTGTATTAATAAACAAAATATAATACCATTAGTCCTACCTCAGAAAACTTTAGGTAATTTGAAACTTCGTGTAGATATTGGAAAGATGTGTTTTAAAAAGGATTCGATTCTTTAATATGAAGTCTCTTCTATTCTATGTGTAGTTTTTGTTATAATATACAAGATGTATACAGAATTAATTTACTTCCTCCCCAAAGCGAGATCTCTTTTAATAAAACAAGCCTGAAATAGGAAACAACGAATCTCTTCGGATATTTAATTTTTTCCAAATAATATACACTTTAAACTGGGATAGTCATGCACATCATTGCTTTCAGGTAAGGTAATAAAAGTTAGTCCAACATCTTATCTTAGTTGGTAGCGTGTATGCCTACTAAGCTAAAGGTCCGCGGGTTTGATTCCCAACATGACGAAAAATGTATATTGATTAAATGCGGGCTACCCCTTTCGCAATGTCGAATTAATGGTTTAGGGATGGGTGTTGTGTTTGTGTTAGGCTTAAGGTAGCTAGGCGGAGGATGTTGGATGATGCACGTGGTCCTCCTGATACTAATTTGGTCAAAAAAACGTGAGGGACGTTAACAGATACCAACAAACTGTTTTCACACAGAAATAAGCAAATACTTTATTGTAGAACCAAATGATAACTTAACAACCGAAGAGAGGTTCTGTTTTAACTTAAGCATTCGCAATTTCGTCTGTCCGCCCGTCTATATCTTTGTTACAAGATAACTGTCAAATACGTGGACCAATTTTAACCAAATTTGGCAGTGACATTCTTTGAGCCTAGGCAGAATAAATATTGATTAAGATTGCTTTGCAAATGTACTGACGGTCACAACGTAATTAATAATAAAGGTGAAGTTCATTTTTAAGTTTTAAAGCAAAAATTAAAATCGTCACTGTAATTTGTAAAAACCAAAATGTTTCTAAAGTCTAATTAATAAAAAATAGCTTTTAATTTTATATTATAGGCTCATTCCAGTAAGAATCGAGTATCGAGATCGAGGAATTTCTGAGGTAAAAATTATTAATATATATAAATCTAAATTATATATTTAAAAATGTATTTATTCTTAATTATTATTATTATTATTATTATTATTATTAAATACACAATAGGCACATTGAAAATATTTGTTCTTTTCTTTCCTAAATACGATGCCGTTCACGGCTATAGAAAATTCTTGAATCTAGTCATTGAGAAAGGCAATATTATTATCCTATGTACGCCACAACATGCCGGCATTGATGGTTGCACAATCAGCTTGCAATTTCACCACGGGCTCGTCAATATCCGTCGAAGGATCTGCGTACACATTTTTTTCTACCCGAGTGCCTCCTAAACATATAGAGTAGTCTGTCTATACGAGAAAAAGAATACTATTTTTACTGTACATTTTGTGATTTACATTACCATGATCGCGTTCTGAAGAAGAAATGTGTGAATTTGTATTCATCCTTTATACTTTCTTCTAATTAGAGGTTTTCAGAACGCACTATAAATTCTGTTGTTTTTAGCTGCGGTGTGTTAACTTTATAATAATTTACTGATGAGCTTACCAGTACGCTATATTAGCCGTAGTGACGTACTTCAATGACTGTGGAATTCTGGGAAACTATACATTTATAATCATGTCTTAAGAGTTAGATAATAATCCTTATGGCATATTTGCTGGTCAAAAATAAAGGAGAGTTGCAGGAAATGACCAGCTGGTGGAAACAGGGAAACAGGGAGAATGTATGACATGGAGATCAACATTGAGAAGTCAAAAGTGATGGGGATCTCAAAAAATACTACATTTGGAGCACTAGGCTGTATGGAGCAGAAACTTGGACTTTCAGGAAGATGGAAAATAAATATTTGGAGAGCTTTGAAAGGTGGTGTTGGAGAGGAGTTGAGACGATCAGATAGACAGATAGGGTGACAAATGAAGAAGTCCTAAGAAGAGTGGGTGAGTAGAGAACCATTTTGGATGTGATTCTTCGGTACAAAGCAGAATGTATTAGACACATCCTTAGGAGGAACTGTCTTCTGCACGACGTCATAGAAGAAAAGGTTGAGGGAAAGAGGAGCTTAGGGAGAGAGTGGATTCAAATATTGAATGACTTTAAGGAAATATGAAAATTCTGGGTACTGAAGGAGGCAGAGGACGGGACGCATTGGTGGATATAAGTTCATTGACCAAAGGAATGGACCTGACGTAAGACAGAACACCATAAATAATAATATAATAATATAATAATATAATAATAATAATAATAACTAAAATATATAAATCATAGTATATTACCCAAGAATTATTGTAGACTTGTATTGCTTGGATTTGTATCACTCAGGTTAAATTATTCAATTATAAGCAATATCACATCTCTTCTGTTAGATAAAATGACCCTGATAATCCTGATGTAACTCGAGACTCATGGATTATAATCATGCTGAGGTAGATGGAATTTTACCTATCGATTATATTTTTCATACGTTGATTTGTTATTTTAAAACATGCGTTGATCCAATACATTAATGTATCTTATAGTTTTAATAATATTTTATATTTATACAGCTCTTTTATAGACATATGCCCTAAGAGTATGAGACATTAAAATTATATAATTCAACGTTGTGGGGATAAATAATATTATGTTTTTTGTGTTAGTAAGTACACCCTGATTCTGATTATGACACACGACTTAAAGTATATTTTTACATTCTATCGGACCCTAACTAAATAAAATTTTGACAGTTAAAATTAATTATTATTATTATTATTATTATTATTATTATTATTATATTATTTATTATTATTTTTATCACAGTAAATCAAATACTACAAACTTTCACAGTACCACGTCCAAGATATCCCCATTTTTCAATACTTTTGACCCGAGTATTTCTTTATCTTGAAAGTGTTTTCACCAATATAAAAATTATTGAAAATCTTAAAACTTATTCTTAAATATGAGTATTTAGTCTATTATTATTTCTTCTTTCCTTCAAGTTATCAAATATTTGAATCCTCCTTCCTCCTAAGATCCTCTTTCCCTCAACCTTTCCTTCTATGACGTCGTGCAGAAGACAGTTCCTGTTAAGGATGTGTCTGATCCAGTTTGCTTTGTATCAAAGAATAACATCCAAAATAGTTCTCTTCTCACCCACTCTTATAGCAATATTTATTAATTCTAACGAGTCACGCATTGTGCCAGAAGGGAATTAATGACTGTGAAAATAGTTTGAGTTACTTTCAAACTTCTTATTTAAGTAACTAAAATTAATTTAACAGTGGTATTAAACAACCTATAAGAGTAAAGTCATGTGAGTAAACGAATGGTGTAAAACACGTGAAGATATAAATAATGCTGCCACAATCACCACAAAATTATCCGTTTGCAATAGTCAACTACCACAATTACCACCAACACATAATCTCTTTCCTTCAAGGATGGGTTAGTGTGTCGTCTAGCATGACTTTAAATTAACGACAAAATAAGTATATATATATATATATTATAACTTTTGTATTTACATCTATGTAAAGTCCTAGTGCAACAGTATTCTTTAACTTATGTCTATAGGTTTGTGGCCATCTCATGGTACAGAGGTCAAATACATTTATAGTCTCATTTCCTGAACTGCCCTCTCCTACTGATCATTTAAAGAACTGGGCAAAAAATAGGCCAGTTCATGAATTGTGCAGCACTTATTAATGTTAATGAACTATTGGCCATTTCATGAACTGGGTAGCTCCAATCCTTAACCAATTCATGAAGTGGACGAATTTTGCCCAGTCCGTGAAATGGACAATCGAAGAACAGGTTTGTTCTTTAAGTTAATAACTTTTAATTGTTTTAGAATGGAAGGTTAGGTTCAGTTAGGTTGGGTTAGTTTAGTATAATATCTTAAAACGAATTTCAGTTAAGATTGTAGAAAATAGTACAATAAGTTCCAGTTCATGAAATGGGCAAGAGTTAATGCAATTTTAGCCAAGTTTGTGAAATGGTCAAGTGAAGAAGTCAGTTCAAGGAATGAACATAAATTTGCCAAATTTATTATATGGGTAGTTCTAATCTTGGGTTGTAACAAATATAGTACAGTTGGAAATATTCGAATACATAAGCAGTGAGATTAAGTCAAAAGACATCTAAAACACTAAAATTAAAAATGAATGAATGCTCATACGAAGTCATTATTTACGGTTTAAAAACTACCATACTCATTTTTTCCGTGGCCTTTTTTTTATTCTCACTGCAGCTTACTACCCGTTCTGACTTTCTGACTATACGTATATGTACTAATTGCGCTAATCTGTTAGGGTTGAGGAAGTTTGAATGCAAAGGAAGTGTACCCACATTTGCATGGAGGGAGAGCATAAAGCCATTTAGGATAAACCACCCTCAATATACCTGACCAGGATTCGAACCCTGATCTTCCCATCATCGTTAGTCAAGCAAACAAATGTGTAGCTATAAAAATCTTACGAGTGAAAGATAAGGCTTATAGAAAGTGGGAAGAAAACTAAATATTTGTTAAGAATAATATGATGATGTTAATGTCATTTTCTCAATCGTCTCAGAAACCAAAGTCTAAGATTACCTATGTATTTTAAAACTTAACAAGGCCAATAAACTATATGTATGTAATATAAATATTTATTTGTGATTAAAAAAAAGATTGATTCTTTTACCAACCCATGGATGTTGAAATGAATGGCTAAAATTAAAATCTGGATTAAATAATAATGTATTTAAACCTTTTATATTTTTTACATAAACATTTTTGATCAAAAAAGTATGTTTATTCAGAGCCTTATACTAGTGAACAAGTTAAAAAAAAATTCAGGCCACAATCCCATTTTTTTTATAATTTGTGAAAACATGATGATGGTACTTTTGACTAGCTCATTATTGTCCTCTACGCTCCAGTGGTAAAATGAGCAGTTGTAAGAAAGAATTCTCAGCTCCGATGCAATAACCAAATGACATTGGTCAAGATGCATTATTATAACACAAAATAGAAAAAATGTAGTAAATTAGATGGTAGATTCTGGGTAAAGTATTGAAGGTCACATTTATTGGTTACATTCAAACATAGCTCATTATATAACCAAGAATACAAACAATTCATCTGGAACTGACACAAGTTTCATACAAACGATGATAAAATAACATCCTTACAAATCAAATTAATTTCCAAATGAGAGGGTGTGTGGTGCAAAAAAAACACAACCCCATAATGACTACTCGGTCACCTGACACATGCTTCGTAGTCAGCATTCAATTTATGTTTTTGGTGTGGATAATAAGTAAACAAGTAAATCAAAACTTTATACACCGTGGTTTGGGTTTGCGTTTTGCTATACCGTAGGAAATAAGGCACCACGTTGTGTAAGCCTCTCAAAATTAATTAAAACTATGTAACTTATACTGTATATCGTTACAAAATTTTATACTCAAGTAAAATGTAATTGATTTTACTTAGAGGCCCTAAAACACTTTAAGCTGGCGAAAAAGTTTTACTATGTACTACATTCAGTAAGCTCACATTGTTAAGAAGTAGTTGGAACGTATTTAATATTGTATGTTTCACTTAAATGGATTGAATTAACAACAAAATTAATACATCAATGAAATACATTAATAAAGTAATATCATTTCAGATGGTGGGGTAGAAATACTACCTGTATTCATTATTTATCTACAAGATGTTATAAAATTTAATCAATATCCTATCTTATAGGGATGTGAAAAAAGTATTGATACTTTACTAATATTGATATTTTCCTTTCGATACTAAGTATTTTTTTACTCGATACTTTTACTGATATCAGTACTCACACTCCAGTATCGGATCAGTATCGAAAGAAACAACTTTTTTGTTATACTTCACTCATGATTGGATTAAATATTTACTAGGGTAGATTGAGGAAGAAGAACAAATGACACTCTTTCTCAATGCTCACTCATTTTCTGCATGACAAGCAAGAAACAACTCTAGCATTCAATCTCTTTTAGCTCATAATAATTATTATTCATACCTGTTCTTTCATTTTGTTTATCAACACATCCTGATGCTTGACCTTGAGACGGGCTGACTGGCGACCAGTATACTACCCTTTCGTTTATCAACTATCGTGGTCATCCTAAAGAAAATAAGCTTTTGTAGAGCTCATTTAGCTGAGTCAACTCAAGGGTGCCCCAAGCAGACGAAGTGTATGTGTGTTGTTTAAGCATATGAAACAGGGCAAGGCGTCCATACTTCTATTGTTGATCAATATTAATAAATAATCTATCTTGATAGCGTATTTAAACGACGAATGTAGTTAAAAAATGACAAGGTATCTCCATCATACAATACTATCTATCTACCATACCTTCCAAGTTCCAACACATAGCATATACGTGATATACCTAAGTATATTATGGTTAAATTATTATAATTTTCAGTGTTTAAATAAATATAAAAATATAAATTATGATGTATAAGATGAAATTATTATTAATTGATAAAAAACATTTTTCCAGATTAAAATTCCAATACCGATACTTACTGCTATCGGAACTTTTCTCTCGATACCAGTACGGTATCGATATTTTTTCTTCGATACTTTTAATGAGTATAGTATCGATACTTTTTTCGATACCATATCCTTATCCTATCAAAAGCCATTCCGACTTGTCCAGTGATTGAGATTAAACCTAGCTAACAAAAGTCAGCAAAACTAAGGGTGCTTTTAATAAGAAGAAAGCATACCATTTAATTTTCTAGTCTAGTTAAAAACGAATTTTTCCTTTTCATAATGACGTGTTTGATATTAAATCATGGTGGTTTTAGCACCCGATAATTGTTTTTATTAATTATTGGTTCCTATGAAAGAGCTGTTCCCAGTACAACGAGATGATCTTTAAATATCAATCAATTTGTACTTTTCTCAAACTAATCTGATGAAGCCTTGAAAGCAAAACCAGATATTTTTGGCCTTGAAGAACACAATAATTTTGTCCACTGATGTGTCACCTTGTTTGTCGGTTATAGCATACGTAATAGCCATTTAGAAACATAGAGAACTTGAAAATATTAGAATTGTACCTTCATGAAAAGACTTTTCCTCCAAATCCCTTTATCGGAATCTTCGACTAACATCTGGAATTAAACAAACTATGGTCAAATTGCCACCTTAAATTAGATTATCATATATATATATATATTATATTAATATTTAAAATGAGAATCCTTATTCCTCGCGCTTTTTTTTAACATGTCAAATCAACAATGTCCTTGAACAAGCTGGTATTTTGGTCTCGCTCTGTGGTTTCAAAGTACCCTAATCAGTATACTCAACTCTATACAAACGACTGCTGAGATCGATTTGCTTGTGGAAAAGTTCCGACACAAGACATTTATGACTGGTTGTGAAATGCAATCTATGGAATGAAGCTTACAAACATTTTCTTTGTCATCAGTATACTTCCAGCGAAGCAATAATAGTAGCCTTTGAGCTAGTACTGTTTAGTGGTATTACTTGACAACCAAGTTTATATAATCGATCAAGAGGTAACTTAGTTTGAACTTTTTGATAAGGGAAATATATAGTGCAAAATTAGTATGTATGTATGCAGTATTATATAATGTTTTGATAACTAAGTTAATTGCAAGAATTTACTAAAGTTCAGTTATTAGTGCTTCTATGAAACAAACACCTTAATTAGAATACTGAATTTGGAACCAACAAGGATTGAAGCGAAGGTATCTCTAAAGATATTGGATAATGGATTCAATGAGCCTCGATCATATCTTCTGAGATTCTAGTTTGAAACTTGAATGTATATTCTAAATCTAGGTTTAACCATACATATGAAAGTTCTGGAATGTTTTTTAAGAGCTTATAACATCTGATTTAAGGTTTGAATGGCTATCCACATTAAGGATGTTTGGAATATATGAATAATTTACTTTCACGATTGATAGTCTGAGGTCTGATCATTTAATTTGTCCTTGAAGAGAATAAGTAGCTAATGCACACTAACAGTAAACCATGCAATAAAAAAGTACTAGAGGCATACAAAAAATGAGCGACCATTTTGAAAGACCTTCAATGTGACCAGTTTTCAGGCCAACCTTGGTCGTTGAAACCGTCAACACGCACATCACAATCTTAACAAGTGCAAGTTTAAGAGGAGAATATTTGACATTATTTACCAGCTTCACACACAGTAAATTCACCCTCGAGTGCAAGCCAAACTAAAGGGACAAGATGAGAGGGCTGAATAGTGCCCGAAATTCGGCCAAGTTAGGTGAACAAGAGGAGGCTGGTGAAAATTTCCAGGATTTACAAGAACACTAGATAAACAGGGGAACAGGAGAGAGGTGAATAGTTCCAGGATTTCCAACGACAGTAAATAGAATAGAAGGTAGCTTAATACTAGATTGGGTCAATAGTGCCAATATTTGCAAGTACACTAAATAAGCTAGGGAAACGGGAAGAAGCAGGTAAATAGTAGGGAAACGTGCAAATACACTGACTAAACTAGGGGAAGTAGATGAGCTGGTCATTAGTGCCAGAAATGGAATGTAAACTACCCGAAAATGGGGACAGGAGGAGGTGGGTGAATAGTCCAGAACTGTCAAGAAAATTTCCTTACTATAAAAACAAGAAAAGGTGGGTTGTAACTACTTGGATTGGTAAGAAAACTGGCTAAACATGGAGAGCAAGAGTAAGGGATAAAAGCCAGATCTGGTGAACCAGCTTTTCAAAAAGTGAACATTTTTAAAATGGCCTTAACGATTTGGTTCCAAATGAATACCTTAAGAGTGTTTCACATTACAAATAAACCTATGAACTTGGTTTAGAGTCATATATCAATAAATGGATGTTTAATGATGAGTGATTTTTGAAAAATCGAATTATCTCGAAATTAGCTCTAACTATTTTGCTTTAAAATATGTATCTGGGAAGTTTTTGACATGAACATGACAAATAAATCGTTTTACTTGTTTGGGGGCGGGGGGAACTGGGGAGGGCGAAGGGAGGGGGAACGGGAGGGCGAAGAGGGAATTCGATTATAGATACTTTACTGATGACTTTTTTAATTGAATATATTAAAAAATCTCTATGGAAATTTGATCCAAAATTGGTATCGGGGGACTGTTTTACATTTACCAATAATAAAGTATATTTATTTATCTTAAAATAAATTAATCTAAGCGTAGTTTACTTAAGACAAATTAAAGAAAGTTTGAGTTTTTTTGAAATTTCCCTTTGAGGATGGAATTTAAAATGGGAATATAAAAATAGTTTTTCATAATGAATAAGAATTTTTTTTTATTTTTATAAATAAAATAGTTTAAGGTAGTTAGCAAATAATCAAATTTAATTTTTTTTAATATATTTGAATTTTTTTTTAAATTTATCTATAAAGATCAACAAGATGATGGGCTTGTTTTTATGAGTAAAAATATAATTAAGAATAATTTAACTAAAACCCATGTTTAAAAATTATTTTCGAAGCCACTATACATAATTTGAGAAAGTTTGTGCAATTGTGTAGTACAATTTTTTTTTATCCCCATGTCTTACCACCTGTTTGGGCTATACACATTTATGATAGTTAATAGAATGGGTAGGGATAAGGAAGGAAGTATTTTGGAGGTAATATACCAACATTTGCGTGGAAGAAGAGTGGAAAACCATTTAGGCAAAACCACCCTTAGTAGATCCGATCTGAATTCAACTTCAGATATCCCCGTCCACAGCAGGCCAGTATAACACGAGCACTTTACACCATTCAATCACCGAAGGGGCTTTATTTTTTATTTTTCCTTTGTGGTACTACTTAAGATCCTACCTTACAGCCTATTAACAGAGATATTAAACATATTACTACGCTCGAACCAGAAATCTCATAGAAATGAAGTTTTCTACATTCTTCATTTGACAAAAATGAATTTGGGCTCAGTTTAATATATTTTCCATTCATAAAATAATAAATTACTTTTCAATTTATTTGTATTTGTTAAGGCATTGTAAAAATATTTCACTGGTATCAATCTCACTTTTTACTAAAGTAAACTACAGAAAACCCTAGATTATTCTATTAGGTTAATGCAAGAGATTAAGAACGTGTTGACATTGAACGGTACAATGTGGTTATTAGAATACGCAGATGATTTAGATTTGTTTGGCAATAGCCAGGAAGGTGTTGCAAGAAATGCAGATATTTTATTAGAGGCTAGTGAGGAGTCAGGTTCAGAAGTGAACGCTTAAAAGACTAATTATATGATCACAGAAAAAACACAGCTTGTTAATGAGTTTAAATATATAGGGACCATTTTAACTGGCACTAATAAGATTACATAATCCGACACCTTAGCTCAGTCGGTAGCATGTCTAGCTACTGAGCTAAGGGTCTCGGGTTCGATTCCCATTATGTCTGAAAATTGATCATTGATGAGAATATATGTTTATTCTATCGCATTGATAAATTAATGGCCAGGGACTGGATGTTGTCTCTGTCCTTGTCTAAAATTAGATTATAATACATATGAAGCTACGATAAGCCTACCAGAAGGCAGTGGAAAAATATATGGATTGAATAAAAAAACTGACCCACTCCATAGACTGGAAAACGTAATGGATGTAAAAAAACTAATGATATTAGAATGAAAATAAGGAAAAATTATACAATCGGAAAATGCTCTCTATTACTCAGTCACTAAGTTGTTGATATATCGCCTGCTTTCAAGGATTTTAAACTCAGAATATACAAGAAATTAATTTGACGGTTGTTCTTTATGGTATTGAACCATGGACTCTTACATTACATGATGAAAAGAAAATGTAAGGTGTTACAAAACAAAGTGTTTAGTAAGATATTTGGTCCAAAATAAGATGAGAATATTGTGGAGGGGAGGAGGTTACATGATTATGAGCTACATACCCCTTACTCATCACAATAAATTGTTAGGAAAATCAAGTCTCGAAGATTACGGTGGACAGGACGTTCAATACGAATTAAAGATTCTACTTACAAGCGTGTTCACTGTATTGACTAGCAAAACCAATGGGAAGAGACTATTGGAAAGACATAGACGTAGATGGGAGGTTAGCATTAGAATAGACCTGAAAGAGATAGTGTGTAATGAGGTAGACCGGATAGAACTAGCTCAAGGTAGGGATAGGGTGTACTGAATATCACTAAATAGAACTAGCTCAAGGAAGGGATAGGGTGTAATTACGTGGACTGGATAGAATTAGCTCAAGGTAGGGATAGGGTGAAATGAGTAGGACTGGATGGACCTAGCTTTGGATAGGGATAGGGTTTAATGAGGTGGACTGGATAGAACTAGCTCAGGATAGTTATAGTGTGAAATGAGGTGGAATGGATATAACTAGTTCAAGATAGCGATAGGGTGTAATTAGGTAGACCAGATAGAACTAGCTCAGAATGGGGATAGGGTGTAAGGAGGTGTGGTCTAGATAGAACTAGCTCAATATAGGGATAGGGTGAAATGAAGTGGACTGGATATAACTAGTTCAATATAGGGACAGGGTGTAATGAGGTGGACTGGATATAACTAGTTCAGGATATTGATAGGGTGTAATGAAGTGGACTGGATAGAACCAGCTCAAAAAAGTGATAGGATGTAGTGAGGTGGACTTGATAGAACTATCTCCAGATAGGGATAGAATGTAATGAGGTGGACTGGATAGAACTACCTCAATATAGGAATAGGTGTCATACTTTTTTAAGTGCGGCGGCTATGAAATTTCGAGCTCCTAATGCGATAGGGTAACTAAGGATACAGAAAACTGTATCACAAATCACGATACGACATCTGGTTTGAGTTGTATTACCTGTATAACTGGGTACTCCGTTTGGTGTGATGGGTTCCTAAGCTCCAGTTTGATTTATGACCCTCCTCTATTTGCTTATCTGTAGGCTCCTAACTGTATTTCAGTTTGCACCTTCATTGTAAGGAGGTTTCCTAGTTGCTGTTATGCCAATGGCTGTGTCTGATTAGCCTGAGTTCTACATACTTGTGCACTTTACTTTCACACGTCTTTAATCCAACACGCTTTTTGTGAACTCAAGTGTATAGGGTGAATAGTACTTTCCAAACATTACAGTACACTTGGAGCCCACCTGGTGGCCACTTCTGAAAGATGCGTTTTCATGGGAACCAGATTGTTTTAAAATATATTTTATTTATTTTTTATTGAAGGTATTTAACGTGCACTTTCTGAACTGAATGATTATATTAGCACACAACTGAAAAACTAGATTAAATCTAGAACCGACACAACATCCAGCCCCGGGCCTTTGATTCATAATTGTGAAAGGGAAAACCCACATTTCATAAATGACAGATTTTTCGGTAATGCTGGAATCCAAACTGAAACTCTTAGCTTAGCAGGAGGGATACGATACCGACTGAGCTAAGGTGTCCGACTTATTTTTTTAATTGTGTTTGGTCTATGATGCCATAAGTGCACTCTATAGTGGTAATATTGCACTATTTATATATGTAAATGGTTATTATACTGTCACTAATCTACCTATATTAATACAATAGTATTCTTAAATAGTTATTATTTTTATTTTTACTATACATATTGTTTAAACTAAAACTATATTTTAAAAAAAACTATAATTTAACACTACAGATATAAACTTTGCGAACTAACACAAGCAAATGAACAAGAAACATATAAAATACTTTTGGTTTAGCAGTATACATGTATTTATTTAATTTAAATCGATATGTATTTTAACTGATTTTTTTATATTTATTTGATATATTTAACGTCCCCTTTATAAACCAACTGATTATATCAGGATACAAAAATATCTATGAGCGAGAGCGAAAGGGCCAACCAATTTTTCCGGAAAAGTTATTGTTACATACCTTCCAGGTTCCTTTTATAATGTATTAAATTTGTTTTCAGTACTTTTTCCAATGTGTAACACTTGGGTCAATTTTAATGTGTGTAATGGTAAGATTACCATAGTATTTTCCCCACAAACTTGTGTTTTACTCTAAGAGTAGACACGGAGTAGAGGATAGGGGGAGTTTTAAAATAAAGAGTTTTGCCCTCCAACCCAAAGGGGAGTCCAAGGATTCTTTACAGGAAAACGTTGGAAGAAAAATCGATCCACCTAGAAGCTATTCGAAAAATACTAAAATTTAGATGATTCTAGAAGCTTTTCGGAGTAGTTATTGTCTGAATTTTTTTTAAAAATATAGATGCTCAGGGATTTGGAATAGTCGTTGCCCGAAGATTTTTTTGAAAATTACATGCTACTAAAAGTCATTTGGTATTGTTCAAATTTTATACTTTTTTTAAAATTAGATGCATCCACAAGATATTTGGAATGGTACTCTCCCAACAAACTTTTAAATTGCGGGCTTCTAGAAGTTAATAGGAGTGGTCCTCTGATGTCAAATTTTTAACAATTTATTTGAGGTGTTCATTTGGGAAGGGGCTGGGAGGCAAAATAGGGCAGTACTCCCCTTCCTGGGTGTACCACTGCACCTTAGACCATGCGACCACCGATGCGGGTCACTATGTCTTAACGGTTCGAGATCTGACTCAAGTTCCAAGTTGTCCTCACTTAGAAATACAATCAATATTGACCGGCACGAGTTAGCAAATAACGTTGGCTACATTATGTCTCGAACTAGAAGATTGCAGTTGTGTGGAAACAGGAAAAAGTGGTCGAACAGTCATTCGTGAAACACTTGGTTTGTCAACTATTTACTTTGTATGAACACATACTGTAAACCCATTTAGCTTATTTGACTGGGATGACATCAATGTGGGAAACCAAATCGATGCTCTCCCCCGTAGCTGAGTGGTTCGAGTTTATTGGGTGCCCTTTTAAAGGGGTTATTAAATAAACTAATAGTTAGAGATTAAACTTATTATAATCTTTCAGAATTTCTGGGACGTAGATGTTGGTGGATAGGTGGGCTCTTTTATTTATTTATTGTTTTTAAGTTATGTGCTATTATCTATAGTTGAGCCTATTCAGAACTGCAACATTAAAAGATTTTACCCACTTGTGTGTTCGAATGATCTAAGGCAGAGGTGGGCATATTGAAAATGTAAGAAGTGCGAAATTTGAATATGCTATTGTCTGACAAGTTTCAGAAACATTGGCTAAATCTGAACTCAATGCACATCTTAGCATCGCCTCCAAATCGACATCAACAATTCAAGATCTGCATTTTACTTAATGAATTCCATATCACGTAGAGAAAGACGATTCACACACCCACATTGATACACACATGGACAATAATTTCTAAATGCTCGATTTCAAAGTTGGAAGTTCGTTGTCAGTCAGAAGAGATTTCCACAGATATGTGACTGAAGAGTTATGATAAATTTGGAATTGTTCCAGACTGCAGATCATATTCAAACCCACACTTGATCAATGACAGAAGGGTGGAAATTTCTTTGCTTGAATATGAAATATCCAAGTGCCGGACCGAGGATTGAGCCCCGAACCCCAGCATAGAAGTTCAACACCTTACCCCTAGACCACCAGATCACCATCATGTTTATAATAACTCATGTTCTTGATGGAAGAAATATAACTTTAGCGTGATCTAATTTTACATCACTGGTGACGTAAAGTTTGGAGATAAAACCATAAACAGTTTTAACTACTTGTAATTTTGAAAAATGACATATGCACACGGGAATAGAAACCGGGACTCTTGGATACAATAAGCTTACATTTACTTATCCTTATTTCGACTCTTTTATCCAGGTGTCTTTTTAAAAAAAAATAAGAATATGATATTTGATTTGGCTATTTCCGTAACTTAAAAATTATTTCCATCTTACCCGCCTCGATGGCGTAGTTGGCTAGTCGTGTTGAGCCAGACCGCCGAGGACGGGGAGATCGAGGTTCGATTCTCGGTCGGGTGAACTGGGGGCGATTTTTTTCCTAAATGGTTTTCCACTCTCCCTCCACTCAAATGCGGGCTCACTTCCTCTAAATTCAACCTTTACAATTCCTATTCCATTAGTGTAATTAGTACTTAAGCGTATAACCAGAATGGGCAGTAAGACTCAATGCTAAATAAATATTTCCATCTTCAAAGGTGCGCTATTGATTTTATCACCGTGTCCTACTACCTGTTCATGTTATTAGCATATAAAATTATTCTAATTGGGTAGGGATGAAATAGTAAACTTTTAGAGCTAATCTACCCACATTTGCGTGAAAGTAGAGTGGGAAACCATTTAGGAACAACCACTCTCAGTAGACCCGACTAGTATTTGAACCCTGATCTCAGGAGACTCTAACGCGAGAGTGACGCCTTGGAGTGACCAGTGTTTCTCAAACTCTCTTCAGTCACGTACCCCTTTTGGGGCCATGGCCTAAACAACGTACCCCTTATATCTATTCGTAATAATAGAAAAAAGAAAAAAACAAATATCTACTATCTTTTAAACGGCACTTAAAATTTTTTAAGAAAATATTAGTGTGCTCCAAAGTCCATACAACATTTTTTTGATAAGTTAAAGCACGACAGAGAGAAAGAAAGGCTTATAAAATTTCATTACATCTCGTCAAATATGCGTTAATTTGATTAGAAAACTCATTATTATTAAAAAACTATTTAATAATTAATAAAACTCAGTGGTATATTGCGTGCCCCCTTAAATCCTTCTCTTACCCCTAGGCAGGTGCGGATTCAGATAATTTTCATAGGGGGGTCATAATTATAATTAACATAGATACTTACAATGTAGAATTATGTTTAAAGCCATTTAATAGTTTCTCATTCATATTTGATCCTATGTATGTTTTAAACCGTGGCCATCCTCTCCAATTTTTTTAAATCAGATAGTTTTTATAAACTATTTAGAATGGACCTCCTCCAACAATTTTTTTGAAAAATGGTTCATTATAGAAGTAATGAGTGATCTTCACCTTGATTTTTTTAATTAGATTCTTTTATAAGCCATTTAAAGTGTTCCTCACCCAGAAATGTTTAAAATTTGGATGCCCCCTCAAAGCTATTTAAAGTGATCCTCACCTTAATTATTTACGATAGTTAGATACCTCTAGAAGATAATCTTTGAAGTTGTCATCCACCGACAAAATTTTGAAATTTGTATTATTTCAGAAACTAGACTATTTGTGGTGGTCCTTGCCTGAAAATTCTTCCAAATGAGCTGCATATAGAAGCTATTTGGAGTTGTTCTACCCTAGACATGTTTGAAATTTGGATGACCTAGGAAGCTAATTAAAGCTTTCCTTCCCTGACTTTTCTACCAGTTAGATGCCTCTAGTCTAGTAGTTATTTGAAGAGGTCTTCTCCGGCAAATTTTTGACAATAGAATGCATCTAGAAATCATTTGGAGTCTAATATAAGGCCATTTTCAGCTTTATATTCGATAATATTAGAGGATTTGAAATATATATAGGGGTGAATTTATTCCAGGGAGGGGAAAATTATTTCCAGGGGGCTGAGTCCCCCCACTGTTCCAGCGCTCCTGCCGTCCACACATACTTTATATTCGGTATTCATGGATGAACTGCTCTCAGGCGATTATTAGTCTTCTTTGACGATTATTAATCTACCGTCTCTATGCGGAACAATGTTCGCTATTCACTATGCACGATAAATATTAGTATATGAAAGCACACATTTTTTCCACACTTGCGTGAGTCATATCGAACATTGAATCAACGTGGACGAATGTGGACCCAGCTTGTGGACCACATGTGGACCCAGCTTAAGTGGTGTCTGCGCGTAAATGATAAAAAATTGTATAGTTTATCTATGTTGTATTTTCTTTCTAAAATGTTAACTTTCATTTTGTTTTTTGTACTAATTTTATAACTTTCACAGGGGGGTCAACTGACCCTTTGACCCCCCCCCCATCTGAATTCGCGCCTGCCCCTAGGGGTACGCGTTCCGCAGTTTAAGAAACAATGCCTTAGACCCTGTGGCCACTGAGTTTCGCTATTCCATCACGATTAATTGTAAAAGCTTTAGCTTTCTCCAGTTATACCAAGGTATTAGTCCTAAATGGTTTCTCACTCTCCAGCCTCGCAGGTACAAGCAAGTAGGTACAATTTCCTTTAAATTCTATCTCCCTCACCCCTACCTATATTAATGTAAGTATGCAGGTATCCTGAATTAGTGTATGTAAAAATAAATAATAGTAGGTGTTTATTTTCATCCAATACAGTTTTTAGCTTAAACCTCTTATATGACAAACATTAAAAGTTTAAGCTCTGATTTGTAAGCAAAAATAATTAATCCATTTTGAACTATGACAGTTTTATCTAGAAATCAGACTTTAAAACATACCTCAATTGAATAGGTAACTATATAAAGCTTATTCTCCGGTGTCACTATATTTATATATATCAGAAATAATCGCCTAAGGCAGTGGTTACCAACCTAGGGGCGTGAAGAACTTTTAAGGGGGCGTGGAACAATTAGTAAATAACGTCAAAAATCATCTAAGAATTGAAGACCTGTTTTGTTTCAGTTCCTTTTTCAAAGTAGATAGGCTTCTTGCGGTATTGACACACAGGCCACCAGATTTTATTCATCCATTAAGTGACCAGTCGAAAGCATGACGCTCGTGCGCATGCACTTGTTTATTTTCAACCCCGAAAGCCTCAAGCCCCCCCCCCCCCAATTATCCTATCCACCCTCCCTCTTAGCTACCATTGCGGCGACAAACAGGGCTACCGAGTTTTCAACTCTGACTCTCATAAAAACTAAACAGCGTTGTCGACTTGAAGTGAAAAACGATTTTCTGTGTGCTCTGTCAAATATCAAACCCAATATTCAAGAACTGATCCAAACAAAACAGTGCCAATTATTACTCTAATTTTGTATTTAATTCCGGGCAGATGTAATGAGAGCGTTTTTTATTACTTGATTTCCACCCTCCCTCAACGCAAATTATGGTACACTTCCTCTAAATTCAACCTTCCTAAGTAAATGTTATTTAGGTACAATAACACGGCAGACACAAATCATATCGAAAATCTAAGGTGACATTTTAGAATGTGTGCAAAATATTCAAACAATTTACATTTTAAAATGATTACTTATATAATTATTTATTATTAGGTGTTCTGTCTTACGACGGGTCAAATTTCTTTTGTCAGTGAACATAGACTGCCAATGAACCTTGTTCTCTGCCTCCTCCTTCAGCTCCCATAATTTTCTTATTTCCTTCAAATCATCCAATATTTGAATCCTTCTTCTTTCTAAGCTCTTCTTTCCCTCAACCTTTCCTTCTATGACGTCGTGCAGAAGACAGTTCCTCCTAAGGATGTGTCCGATCCAGTTTGCTTTGCGCCGAAGAATCACATCCAAAATGGTTCTCTTCTCACCCACTCTTATTAAGACTTTTTCATTTGTCACCCTGTCTGTCCGCCAGATATTCTCAAGTCTTCTCCTGCACAAGAAATCATATAATATATATCGCTTGGACAAATATTAATTACATTATAGTTAATGGTGCTTTGAGATGCGTTGCAGATGTCTAGAAGTCTCACATTATTTAATAAGTTGTTTAATATTTTTAAATATAGCTTTCAACAAAATGTAGGTGAAAATTATCAGCAGGTCTCTGACCAGTTAAAAAGTCAAAAATTTTAGCTTAAGTTAAAAAAAAATTAAATGGTGTTTAATGCGAAAATGTGTACAACTGAGATTAAAGATATAGCTTTCATCTATCAAAATAATATATTCATGATTTGATAGGGTCACAAGAGAACCTCTTAAGATAACGTGGGATTGTTTTATGGGGTCTTATGTAACTTATCACACATTAAAAAAAAACACTCTAAACCTAAAATTTAAACTTTTTATCTAGGCAGATCCTGCACCTACATTTTGGCGGAAACAATATTAAAAATTTCAAACCACTTCCGGGATTTCTAAAGGTATTCTTGGTGCTCTCCCATGTAACACCCTTCAGGAGACAAAAAATTATTAATAATTCATAAAATATTTTGCAAAACCTAAAACTGAAATTATATTTTATATTTTTTTTAGCACCGAGTCTTACTACTCATTTGAGTTATAGAAGCGCATATGTTTTAATTTATTTAATGTGTTATAGATGAGGAAGGTTGAATTTGGAGGAAGAGTACCAGAAATTTTCATGATGAGAGAGTGAAAAGCTATATAGGAAAAAACACAGAGGGGACTGAATTGTATCCATTCGGAATGGTATCCATTCCGATAGTTTTGTAATAAACTGCTTTTGTGAAAATCCTGAATTGTATCCACTGGAATTATATCCCCCAAAACCTGAATCGTACCCCCTCGGAATGGTATCCATTCCGATAGTTTTGTAATAAACTGCTTTTGTGAAAATCCTGAATTGTATCCACTGGAATTATATCCCCCAAAACCTGAATCGTACCCCCTCGGAATGGTATCCATTCCGATAGTTTTGTAATAAACTGCTTTTGTGAAAATCCTGAATTGTATCCACTGGAATTATATCCCCAAAACCTGAATCGTACCCCCTCGGAATGGTATCCATTCCGATAGTTTTGTAATAAACTGCTTTTGTGAAAATCCTGAATTGTATCCACTGGAATTATATCCCCCAAAACCTGAATCGTACCCCCTCGGAATGGTATCCATTCCGATAGTTTTGTAATAAACTGCTTTTGTGAAAATCCTGAATTGTATCCACTGGAATTATATCCCCCAAAACCTGAATCGTACCCCCTCGGAATGGTATCCATTCCGATAGTTTTGTAATAAACTGCTTTTGTGAAAATCCTGAACTGTATCCACTGGAATTATATCCCCCAAAACCTGAATCGTACCCCCTCGGAATGGTATCCATTCCGATAGTTTTGTAATAAACTGCTTTTGTGAAAATCCTGAATTGTATCCACAAATGGCCGACTTGAGTTTTAACAGAAGGAACGTTTAACGTAAAAGCTTTGTCACAATTCTGGTAGAGGGCAGCAGGATGGAATCTTCTTAACTTACTACTTGTATACTAGAGTGCAGACAAATCCAATCAAATTATTTAAATAAGTTTAAGTAATTATTTGAAATTCGTAGACTCATATAAGGCTGCCAACATTACATAGAATATTAAAAAGCATAGCGTTATAAATTATTTATGATTTCCAATTAAGAGAATATTCGTATCCTAAATCACCCAGTCCTGCTCGATTATACACTTTAGGCCAGGGGAACAGAAGTTAAACGTATGGACATTAGGAGCACCTTTTAGAAAATATAAACAAATTGTTTGCAGTCATCATTGATAAGATTTTACTCTATTTCACTGTTATTTATAGATATTGACTATCTTTGTATTAATATTATCACTGTTCACCATAGTTTTTATTTTGTTTCCTTGAAGATGATTCAAAAATTCATTTGTAATCAAATCGATATATGAGAATTAAAAATAACTTTGTCCTTAGTGCTCTAATTCTCTTTTCAAGTGGCCTGTTTAAGTATTTTCTTAAAAACGAAGTATTCATTCTCTTTAAAGATTGCAGTGCATATTAGAAAATTAATTTGCAACCTTTTTTAACATGTAAGATTTGTAGCTAGTTGTATATAGTTTTATCATCCTAGCTACAACTTGATTCACCATGACTAATATCGGGGATCGAAACTCGCCGGATGTTTCGAGATAATTTTGACTAAATGATTTTCCACTTTATCTACATACAAATGTAGATACACTTTCTCTAAATTATACCTTTCTCATACTATCCCTAAAGTGTGAACACGAAGTTAGTTTATAAGGCTATTGAGACGTGAAGAATTGAAAAAGTAGTAGACATTTCAATCAAGACCTTTATAGAAATCTTTAAAAAACTTTTGATTTGATTTGTGGAAATAATTTTTTCTTTCTCGCACCCCTCGGTTAGAGAAAGTATTGATATCGTAAAAAAAACCTTGAAATTTTGATAAATATCGACGTTTCATGGCCCCCTGAAACAGAAAAATATATTTTAGCGATGCCGCCTGTCTGTGTGTTTGTATCTGTGCATAGAGCCTAAACCATTTCATCGATCAAGCTGAAACTTGATATCTAAGGTTGGATAGGGTTCCCCAGAGATCTTTTTGGAATTAGATATACAAACCTAAAATTAAGGGTAGTTTACTTAACGACGTTACCTACTTGACGAATTCGAAGGGATTTTATGAAGCGGGTTGCATATTAACTTAACGCACTCAAGCATGAAATATGTGGCCTCTTCTGACAGTTCTTACCCCCTCCATGACTACCCTTCCCCTCTTTCGCAGATTAGCGTTTTGTAACTTAGTCAGAAGGGTACAAACTCCACTCGCCATTCGGTAAGACCGACAGGTCAGCCTTTCAGTGATAGATTCAAATTAACCATTTCTCGTGCTGATAGCTAAGTGAACTAAATTAAGGCACTAGAGTGACTAGACAGATAGTTTACAACCTGGGAGTAGCGACCCCATTCTTGGTCATGGCTTTTATCGGGTGGAACACGTTGCTTGTTGAGATTATAATGTTATGTTTACTTTTTAAATTGATTACTACTTTAGGAAGGTGCAAAATTCAAATACAGTAAAAACATTTTAGTTACTAATTAGGTTCCTTTTGGTTACCTAGCTCAGACTGTTGCTTGCTTACTTAGTTTGCTGGAGGAGTCTCGTGTTTAGGCGAGAGGCGCTGCTATCATAGCTTTCAAAATACCCACTAGGCTCGTTGATTAACTTTTGAAACATCTTAGTCGCATTCATATAAATAATATAGGATAATATAGTTTATAGGAATTTTATCAAACACGTGGGCTTAACGGCACGCTAGTTTGGTTTAACTGATGAGGTCAGGATTCATATTCTGACTGGTGGTTCTGGGATTGATTTTCCCTAAATAATTTTCCACTCTCCCGCCTTGCAACTCCGGGTAAACTTAATCTTAATTCAACCTTTTTCGTCCATAACACATTAGCGAAATTAGTACACATGTTTATAACTCAAACGCATAGTAAGATGTGGTGCTAAATTTTTTATAGCCCTGATTAATAAGAATATTATAAAATTAAAATTTAAAAACCAGGATATTAATACTTGTAGGCCATCAAGGGGTCACGATGGTTTCAAAGACCAACATTGATTTCAAACCTGGCTTAATTTGGAAACCACTGAACTAAACTCGCATTTCACCCACACGTAAGTGTTCGAATTATACAAGTGAATTGGGTATTTTCCTAGTCATACTCATCAAAATGTTAGTGATGGATGTTATCATTTATCAATATATTTTATGGCTAGGAGATTTTAAAATGTGGCTTGATCGTCGTTGTAGATAATTCTCGACAATTAGCCATGGTCAAACTATTATTTAAGCTATGAATGAAAACCTGAGCTTTCATTAAGCCTAGCCTAACACAGATCAAAACAGCCAATGATCAATTGGATTTGGATGTCTGTGTCTGAAATTTTCGAGCTGTCGTCTGTTTTACATTGCGTGAGAAAGAGAAAACCCTTCGGGTATTTCTTTTTCTCTTAATACTTGATAAGACATTGTGATATACTTTACTATTTTATGCGAATTATTAATATATGTCAGGCTATATTAAATTTCGTGTGATGAATGGTTACTAAAATACCTTTATAAATTTATGGAGCAAATAATAAATAGCGATAGGTCGTCTCGCTCTTAAATTGCAGTAGATGCGCTTATAGACACCTACGTCTCTTTCTATCTCATTGGTTTCATCGTTAACGCTATCCTTTTTTTAACCAGAGGAGGTGCAATTATATAGCTTAAAAATGAAGACAATTACTCATACGAAATAATCACCCATAATGTATTATAAAAAAATTCACTGATGCATCTAGTGAACGCAATATATATACTAAAAAAACCAATTCTTAAACCACATTTTTCACCCAAATTATGAAAATTAACATTGTTCCTTAGCTTTAAAAGTCACATATAAATATCACGCCATAAGTATATTTTCACTAGTGTGGCAAAGACAGTAATCTTATGGTGGTTGTAATAATTGTGGTGAACATCGCCTGCAAAATCTTACATGGGATTTGAAACAAATTGAATAACTTCCATACCTCTTAAAATGTTTATAGGAAAATATGAAAACGTTGTCTTGTAGAAACTTTTTTATTTTGATTATAAATGAGCGAGTAAAGCATTGCTGCCATTTACATTAATAAAATTCTTGCCAGAATTTATCAAAACCGCCTCATTTCTTACTAGATTTGAATAAATTAAAGCTAGATTTTGAATAATTATTTTTTAACATAGTGGCTAAAGTCTGTTGCCAAATAAAATAAAAGATTTCTCTCTTTAAAATTATAGAAGTCAATACATGCTCTAAAATATATTGACCCGAAAAAAAATCTTACATGTTAAAAAAGGTTGCAAATTAATTTTCTAATATGCACTGCAATCTTTAAAGAGAATGAATACTTCGTTTTTAAGAAAATACTTAAACAGGCCACTTGAAAAGAGAATTAGAGCACTAAGGACAAAGTTATTTTAAATTCTCATATATCGATTTGATTACAAATGAATTTTTGAATCATCTTCAAGGAAACAAAATAAAAACTATGGTGAACAGTGATAATATTAATACAAAGATAGTCAATATCTATAAATAACAGTGAAATAGAGTAAAATCTTATCAATGATGACTGCAAACAATTTGTTTATATTTTCTAAAAGGTGCTCCTAATGTCCATACGTTTAACTTCTGTTCCCCTGGCCTAAAGTGTATAATCGAGCAGGACTGGGTGATTTAGGATACGAATATCCTCTTAATTGGAAATCATAAATAATTTATAACGCTATGCTTTTTAATATTCTATGTAATGTTGGCAGCCTTATATGAGTCTACGAATTTCAAATAATTACTTAAACTTATTTAAATAATTTGATTGGATTTGTCTGCACTCTAGTATACAAGTAGTAAGTTAAGAAGATTCCATCCTGCTGCCCTCTACCAGAATTGTGACAAAGCTTTTACGTTAAACGTTCCTTCTGTTAAAACTCAAGTCGGCCATTTGTGGATACAATTCAGGATTTTCACAAAAGCAGTTTATTACAAAACTATCGGAATGGATACCATTCCGAGGGGGTACGATTCAGGTTTTGGGGGATATAATTCCAGTGGATACAATTCAGGATTTTCACAAAAGCAGTTTATTACAAAACTATCGGAATGGATACCATTCCGAGGGGGTACGATTCAGGTTTTGGGGGATATAATTCCAGTGGATACAATTCAGGATTTTCACAAAAGCAGTTTATTACAAAACTATCGGAATGGATACCATTCCGAGGGGGTACGATTCAGGTTTTGGGGGATATAATTCCAGTGGATACAATTCAGGATTTTCACAAAAGCAGTTTATTACAAAACTATCGGAATGGATACCATTCCGAGGGGGTACGATTCAGGTTTTGGGGGATATAATTCCAGTGGATACAATTCAGGATTTTCACAAAAGCAGTTTATTACAAAACTATCGGAATGGATACCATTCCGAATGGATACAATTCCGCTCCCCCAAAACACACCGTCAGTACACCCGAATGGGATTCGAACCTTGATCTCCCCACCCCCATCAGTCTAGTATAACATGAGAGTAGCGCGTTAGAGCATCCGACCTCCAAAGTGGGTATTTTCTAATTTAAAGTGACAATGGGCTCATTCTAACCATTTCCCTCCTCCAATAGTTAAAAGAGACCCGATTTAGTGGCCCCATGGTCTGAGGCGTCACTCTCATGTTAGACTAGACTACCGATAACAGGGAGGTCGATGTTTGAATCTCGATCGGGTGTA
Source organism: Timema podura (assembly GCA_033556935.1). Classification (NCBI taxonomy): domain Eukaryota; kingdom Metazoa; phylum Arthropoda; class Insecta; order Phasmatodea; family Timematidae; genus Timema; species Timema podura. The sequence continues at coordinate 103,630,285 of JAVRXN010000010.1, read as the reverse complement.
TTGAAGGGGATTTCTCTAAAATCGTTTTCCACACTCCCTTCACGAAAAAGTGGATAAAATTACTCTGAATATAACCTTCTTAATCTATAAAACCATTATCGTAATTAGTACATAAGCGTATACCCCGAACGGGTAGTAAGACATGGTGCTAGAGAAAAAAGTTAATATCTAGTGATGCATATGCATCGCCGTAATGATACTTATAAAATTTGATTTAAAAGAATGCAATCAAATCTGAATGGTGCTGCACTCTCTGTACTTATGTTTACATAATTGACGCTCACTACACTTCCTCCTTCCCTCCTTTCTTTAGAAATACATCCACGAAGCGGAAGAACGAATCTATAATGGATGAAGTCACCCGCGGGGCCGTGTGTAACACAGATAATCCACTCTGATGAAAGAGGTGTCACTTTCTAACAGAAACACGAGCGTGGAATGCACCACGCTTCTTTCTCCATCCAGGGACGTTTTGGTCCTGTGTACAAGGACATTTTTCATGTATCCCGTTAGGTAAATTTTCTTTGACAGATAATTAAGATCTAGGCCTAAATAGCCTGCCGAAGGGAAGACTGTTACGCTTGCATAAGGGCTTAAATGAAGTTGCAAAATACCACAGACTGCAGTGGGCTGTGTGAAATAATACTTGTTTTATGAACTCGTTTACTTTGATCTGGGCTGAATGGAATTACCCAATTTCCTTAGGCGTATGATAATACTACAGGATGGAAAGGAATTAATTTAGTTAAGATATTTGAGAGAAAAAATAGTGGATTGAATACCAGAAACTAGTCATTCTTATTTCTTTTGGATAAATTGGGCACTTAAAACTCCTGTAATAGAATAAACAGATTATTTAGATTTGTTAAGTAATATTAAGGTTGCCGTTTCAAGAAATTAAGAAATTTGACTAAAGGTCAACAGGGTAATAGGTTTAGAAGTGAACGGTGAAAAGACTAATTATATGATCAACAGAGAACACAGATTGAGGACTATAATTTAGAGATTACTGCAAAAATAATATCATTTGACATGGTTAAGGAGTTCAAATATTTAGCAACAATTTTAACTATAAATAACGATATTAAAGTGGAAATTAGTAAAATAATACATTCTGGAAATGCATGCTATTATTCGGTCAGTATTTTGTAAACAACTTGCGCTGGTTGTCGAGAAATGTAGAACCCAGACTACAGACTACTAAACAATAGCTTTATCGGTTGTATTATTAATAATATGCTTTGTAAACTTGGTCTCTTACCTTCCTTACATGATGAAAATCAATTTAGGGTTCTTGAAAGCAATGTACTTAGGAATATATTAATTGGTCCAGAAAGATATAAAGACGGTGGAAAGTAGAAAAGGTTACATAAATATGAGTAACATACCCCGTACTCATCACCAGGCATCGTTAGGGTAATCAAATATTGCAGGCTACGATGGGCAGGACATGCAGCGTAAATGTAAGGGACGAAAACCGCATTTAAGGTATTGATTGGCAAACCCAATGGGAAGAGATCATTGGGAAGACCTAGACGCATATGAGAGGATAACATTAAAATGGACCTGAAAGAGATAAGGGTAATGAGGTGGATTGGATAGAACTAGCTCAGATAGGGATAGGTGTAATGAGGTGGACTGGATAGAACTAGCTCAAGATAGAGATAGGTGTAATGAGGTGGACTGGATAGAACTAGCTCAAGATAGAGATAGGGTGTAATGAGGTGGACTGGATAGAACTAGCTCAGTATAGGGATAGGTGTAATGAGGTGGACTGGATAGAATTAGCTCAAGATAGGGATAGGGTGTAATGAGGTGGACTGGATAGAACAGCTCAGTATAGGGATATGGTGTAATGAGGTGGACTGGATAGAACTAGCTCAAGATAGAGATATACCCGCCTCGGGGCGTAGTTGGCTAACACGCCAGTCGTGTTGAGCTCGACCGCCGAGGACGGGGAGATCGAGGTTCGAATCTCGGTCGGGTGAACTGAGGGGTTTTTCCTAAATGGTTTTCCACTCTCCCTCACGAAAATGCGGGTTCACTTCCTATAAATTCAACCCTCCCAATTCCTAATCCTTAGCATAATTAGTACTAAGCGTATAACCCGAACGGGTAGTAAGACGGTGCTAAATTTAAAAAAAAAGATAGAATAGGGTGTAATGAGGTGGACTGGATAGAACTAGCTCAGATAGGATAGAATGTAATGAGGAGTACTGGATAGAACTAGCTCAAGATAGGGATAGAATGTAATGAGGAGAACTGGATAGAACTAGCTCAATATAGGGATAGAATGTAATGAGGAGGACTGTATAGAACTAGCTCAAGATAGGGATAGGGTGTAATGAGGTGGACTGGATAGAACTAGCTCAAGATAGGGATAGAATGTAATGAGGAGGACTGGATAGAACTAGCTCAATATAGGGATAGAATGTAATGAGGTGGATGGATAGAACTAGCTCAGGATAAGGATAGGGTGTAATTAATTGAACTAGATATAGCTAGCTAAACATAGGGATAGAGAGTAATGAGGTGGACTTGGTAGAACTAGCTCAAGTAGGGATATGGCGTAATGAAGTTGACGGGTAGAACTAGCTCAAGATAGAGATAGGTGGCGTACTTTCAAGATACTAAGGCTATAGAGTAAGATAGTAAAACTTCATTGACCCTGGCTACATTAATTTGAATTAAATATAATATATTGATCCTCATAATAGTTAAGTATCAAAGTTAACAATCACTCTTCAGCCCCTCCCTTAAATAGGGACCCATCGTAAATCGTAACCCATATTATGTAAGACTCAAAGTAAAGCATTGCTCCTTACCCATTCCACCAAGTAGAGTTATTAGAAATTAGAACATTCGCTTTGGAATCTAATTTGTCTGTGTTTTGAGAAGGAAATAAGAGGGATATTAGGACATAAAATGTTATAAAAATAAACATAAATAATGTCTGAACAATTTAAATTCTAAAGTAAAACTCTCAAAGAAATTGGGATATGGGTCTTATAAGTAGAATAAATATATTTGGGTGTGGGGGGATAGAATTAGAATTTGCTAGTAATATATAGGGATCACTTCAAATAACGAAATAGGTGTTAAATATTATCTTTATGAGTAGGAGCTTGTGAAATTGGGGGTTTAAAAATTTCCGAAACTAAAGAATAAACTACTTACTAGTGTGGTAGAAGATTGAAATTAATCAGGGAGGTACAAGGACTACATTCTTATATTTCAAAATAAAGGACCAAAAAATGGGAAGAGCTCCCCTATAAATTTCCAAAACTACTAGAAGAAAACACTTTACATTTTAGTAGAAGATTGAAATATTTTAAAAATCTCAAGGGATAACCAAAGGAGCCCATATTTAATTTAATTTGGGGGGGGGGGGGGTGATAAGGGGAGGTATTGAAATACATTTCTAAAACTTACAGAAAAAATCACCTTTTGATAAGTTTAGAAAATAGGAATTTCGCAGATAATTATAAAGTGTGAAAAGATTTTTTTAGATTTTGGATCAAGCGCTTTGCTTAAGAAGAGTAATAATTCCAAAAAATAATAGAAAATAACAGTTTCAAGTGTGATAATTTTTTTTAATACTTGCAAGTAGTTGGGATGACCACCCCAAATAATGAAAATGTAAAAAAAATTTAAAATTTCAAATTTGTTTTAAAAAATGGGTGGGCTAAAATAGTGTTGGGATGAAAAGAAAAATCTTTTCGTTGAGGTATGAAATTGAATTTTGGTATGTAAGTAAATATACCGTCCCGAATAGCCGAATGATGTCTAAATAAATTGAATTTCAAAATGTCAACCCGTGAAGTGGACTATCTTTAAATTGATATAACTAATGTAAAACAATAATTTCCAATGTGGTGAAAATTGAAATTTGGCAAGGCTTAAAAAAAATCAGATAACCAAATAATTCTTAAAATTTCAAAACGGGAATGTGGAAACTAAAAGGGGTTGAGGGAGGTAGGAATAGATTGAGATCTCTCAAATATTATTAGAAAATCTAACTTTCGGCATGAAATAAAATTCAAAGTTGGCAAATTAGTAATAGGACCACCCAAGATAACATACAATTTAGAAAGTTTGAAATTTCAAAATAGGGGTCCATGAAATTGGTTAAGTATAAAGGGGCCCTCAAAATTCCTAAACTAATAGAAAAATCTTTCTCAATATGGTAGAAATTTTTTTTTTATGGAAGATAAAAAATATCTAAGAATAAACCAATGAAAAAATCAAAGAACAGATTAAAGGGGAGCCATCAGGGTTTTGATTACAGATATAAATACCTGGAAGTGACATCATAATTAAAAATAAATAACTTCTGCTCTCATCGCGCAGTAAACACCTTGCCTTTTCGAAAACCATGATGTTCATTTATTCAATATGTTTCTGTAACAAAGCATATTATTTCATTGACGCTTTTTGGTGAACTATTTTGCCATTTTTTCTCAACATTTTTTTGTAACAAAATCTATTGCTTCGTCTTAGTTTGTGGGATATACATTGTTTTCTAATAATTTTGGAGATATTTCAAGTTACTCTCGCTTCCCTCAACTCTTTTAGGTTCCCGACAAGCCCATTTTGAAATCTTAATTTATTTTTTACCAGAATTGGTTTGGGATTACCATTGCTAGCTCAGGATTAAACAAGGAAGAACTAACAAAATGATGGCAGCTGGATGCTAAACGTTCTAATTTAATATATTTTTGATGCGGTTTATCCCTGCGAATAACGGGTTAAACTGATATTAGGCTATCTAAACGAGTAAAATAAATGTTACGGAACCCCGCACTGACTTTCTCGCTCCAGTGTTTAGAAATGGAAATATTTACTCAAAACTCGTATATGTGAAACGAAATAATATATACTAGCAACCTCAAGTATAAATTGGACTATACTTACGTGAAACATTTTTTGAGTCCCGGTTTTAAATTTTATAATTTCATTTTTAAAGAATTAATGTCCTCATTTTTATGTTTGGACCAATAAAAAAGATTTGATATTAAGTCCTCAAGAGCTAACACTTCATATTAAAATTTCGACTTCCGGTTAAAATTTTCGACATTTTATTAGATGTTGTACATCTAATGGTTATCGCATTGCTATTAAATTCCTCATTTATAAATTTTGACCAATAAAATAGGTAAATATTGACTCAAAAATTCCGCTTCTGTAAAGTTGCGTAAAGTCATTTTCATTGGATGAAAATAACCATCCTGTTTATAATCTTAATCAACGCCTATATGCGAGTTTTAGTCAAAATCGTTACAGCCGATTTTGATAAAACAGATTTTTTCTCTTTTCACCCTTAATAAACTGCTCTTAATTTTAGGGTTAGATGGACACACAGAGTGATGGCATTGCAAAAACCCCTTTTTAGGGTTCGGGTGGTCATGAAACGTCAACCTCCATCAACATCTCGGATTAGATTTTATTTGACAGTCGTAATACTTTATCTTAAGTGTTGGAAAAGTTAAATATATATTTGCGTTTAACTTGAAAATTATTGGTTTCATAAAAATATGTTTCGAATAAAATATTTGTAATAAAATAGATCTACATATTTTCAATGATAAGTAATTTCATATCTCAAATAGTTTCGGAGATATGATAAAAAAAATGAAAGTTTACGCATCAGACCGGAGCCATTAAGGTCATTTTGCCGAAATACTGAGAGTAGCCACTTTGTTTATAAATGTTTTGGAATGAAATTTAATTAAAATCGTTAGAGCCTATTTTGAGAAAATCGACTTTTTCTCTCTTTGCCCTTCGTTAAACTACCCTTAATTTTAGGGTTGGATATCCAATTCCAAAAAAACCCTCGGGGCAACCCTATGAAAACCTAGATACCAAGCCTTAGCCCAATCAGTAAAATAGTTTATGCTCTAGTTGGAGGTACAGACAGACAGACAGACGGAAATTCAAAAAACACTTTTTAAGATTCGGGGGGTCATGAAACGTCGAGATTCATCAAAATCTAGAGGTTCGTTTTTTTGACGATCACATACTTTCTCTACCTGTAAGTAGCGGAAAGTAAAAAAATCCTGATAACCTGGCAGAGCCAGGGACAAAGGCTTCCTATTAAGAAAATATAAAAATAAATAAAAACCACTGGGAACAGACTTCATGCTAGATCCGAAATTGTTCCTGTCAGAGACAAGCCTGCTATGGATGGGGGGGTAAGGGGGGTCCGGGACCCCCCTGTAATTTTATCACCTACCTTTAGGGTTGGTCCATATATACCTATAATTTAATTTTTTTTAATTTTAGCACTGCGTCTTACTACCCGTTCGGGTTATACGCTTAAGTACTAATTACACTAATGGATTAGGAATTGGAAGGTTGAATTTAGAGGAAGTGAGCCCGCATTTGCGTGGAGGGAGAGTGGAAAACCATTTAGGAAAAACCACCCCCAGTTCACCCGACCGAGATTCGAACCTCGATCTCCCCGTCCTCGGTGGTCTGACTCAACACGATTGGCGCGTTAGCCAACTACGCCACCGAGGCGGGTTTATATACCTTTAAAAACTTTTATTTACTAAAGGTGGGGCCTATAGTAACCTGCTTCGGTGGCCGTATGGTCTAAGCCATCATTCTGATGTTAGACTAGACTGCCGATGGCAGGGAGATTGGGGCTCAAATTCCAGTCGGGTATAATGAAGGTGGTTTTTCAAAATGGCTTTCTACTCTTCCTCCACGCAAATGAGGATAAATTTTATCTAAATTCAACCTCCCTTATCCCTAACTCTCTATTTTAATTAGTACATAAGCGGTGCTAAAAAAATATGTAGTAACATTTTTTAGTGGATCCAATCTCCCTCTCAGAATAATTAGCTTTCCATGCCCTTGCAGGCCTAAGCTCTAGTAACTAGATAAATTATTAATCCAGCCTCCAAGAAATCAAAAGCATAATCATAACATGTTAATTTTTTTAAGCATTTCGTCTTACTACCCATTAATATACGCGTATGTACTAATTACGCTAATAGTTTTAGGGACTTAGAAGGTTATTTATTAGAAGGCTATATTTAGAGGAAGTGTACCCACATTTGCGTGTAGAGAAAGTGTAAATCCATTTAGGAAAAAATACTCAATACACTTGACCGAGATTTGAACCTCGATCTCTCCGTCATTGAAAATCTAGTCTAACACAAGAATAGCGCGTTAGCACCAAAGCAGATATGAAATTAATTAATTAAATATGTATTAGTGCACCCAGCCATTGTGCTAAAATTAATACCCAACTGCCGCTAAGAGACATCGCTTCAAAAACTTTCAGAGACAAAGAAAAATATTATTTTGTTGTAGAAAGTATCAAAGAAGGTAAATGCATGTCTTTCATTAATAGCCTGACTTGCATTTTGTCTTTGGCGACTATAAAAACAAAATGAAACAAAAAGTTCTTGGTAGATTTAAGGGATTCCCACCCATGAATATCTTCCCCTTTGATATCCCCCTCCTCCTCCTCCCAGTTTAAAAGAAGGCAGGAGGAGGGAGGTGAAGATAATTGTTAATGTGAACGTGAGTTTCGTCACACCACCATAAGAAGCTTGAGTGGAAGAAGGAGGTAAGCATTGAGAGGTTAGTTCTTGCCGGAGGTTCAAGGTTAATGTTCCCGAACGTCACTGGTTGCTCCGACATCCACCGGCAACACGTCTCTGTTATTAGGTTGGCAAGAGAGGGGACTCCCGACAGCCGTCGTGCCTTTAACAATCCATTATTGGGACGTAAAGTAGGGTCTACAATGTCATATTTTGCTTGCCCTGATAGCCATGCCGATACAATAGACATGCAAATAAAGGATTATGTTAAAATTTGGAATCTCGTGCAAATATTTACCTGCGGGACGATGTAATCGGAAATGAACGTGGCTGGAATTCAGGGTTCTTTGTATATTGAGCAACAAGTTCTGTGCTAAGTTTCTTTTTGTTGGCTGTTCATGATGTCCATTCAGACCGCGTCTTAATACCTGTTCAGGTTGCATGCATATTTAGGCTACTAACTACGTTAATGAGCTAGAGATGAATAAAGGTTGAATTTAGAAGAGGTGTACTCTCATTTGCGGGAAGGGAGAGTGGAAGACTACTTAGGTAAAACTACCCTCAATACACCCAACAGGTATTCGAACCCCAATCTCCTTTCATCTAGAATTTAGTCCAGAGATTCTCAAACTGTGCTCCACAGAGCCCTTGGGCTCCGACATTGTTATCTCAGGATCCGTGAAGCAAGTTTATAATATTCTTTATTTGTTTTTCACACTTAAAATTACATCTGTAATTAGGATTGCCAATTTTTCCAAATATGACTTAAGGACATTTTGCCAAAAGTGCAACCAGAACGTGTGATTTTTTCAGTTTTAAAATACCTATCAAATTTAACTGTATTTATTAAATTTTCATAATATTGGCGTAAAATTTCGTATGAAAGCTAGTGCATGTATTTTTTCTGGTGCAATGGCTCCTTCAATCCATAATGTTTGGGAACCCCTGGTCTAGTCTATTTCCCTTTGACATTCGGCAGCAATAATTATTGTGATTGAAGTTGTTACTGAGAAATTATTTCGCTCCACAAGTTCTCTGCGAGTTGTCACCGACACACCAATCAAAGTTAACACATGCTAATAACACTAGCATGCACGTTCGCTGACACGACAATAATATATTGGCGCCAAATTATTTCAGAACACGAATTGCCATGCAAAAAGAACATATATCATAAACATTATTTAATTGGTATTCATAATTAGGTTTGCACTGTTAAGTCAACACGCAATAATAATAATAATAATTGGAGCTCACAAAAAATGAAGGTGTAGAGCCTCTTTAAGTGATAGGAATTCGAACCATCACAATAAAACTTGATTCACATGTTCACCAAAATTTTAGAGAGGAATTTAATTAATACTTTGTCTAATAATCCAAATAGGTAGTAAGACGATATGATTTTTTTTTAAAAATCATACGTTGTTGTATAAACCAAACGGGTAGTAAGACGCTCTGATAAAAAAAACACAAAAAAAACACTTCATATATGTATGTTGACCCATGATTAGCTTACTCTGATATAAGGTAACAAAAATGATTGTATTCCGTTAGATAGAAAATTACTATTTCAGTATAAAAATTTGTTAAAGGGTTGTCCATAAATCAAGTAACGCTGTTTAAAAAGGGGTTGGGGGGAGGAGCTCTAATGCCTACATGATGTTACAAGGGGGGAAGGTGTGTGCAAGGATTAAGGTAACACAGATTTTCTAGTGATGGATTAAATAGCAAAGCTATTATATTTTATAATTACGGTTATAACCGCATCTAGATATCATATTATTTAAATTGAAAAATGACACCTGGACAAGGGAATCGAACCAACTACCGAGTCGATGGTGGCTGCATTATCTGTTAGCTCGTGATTCTTAATTGATCACACATTTTTAGTTGACGATTTCCACATGTACATCACAGACTCTGCCCTAAAATATGAGGGAAGAATAACCCTGGGCACGGGACGATTACTGGATAGCTCAGTGGTTAGTGCATAGGAGTACTAAGCTAAAGGTTCCATTTTCAATTTTCGAATCCAGGTGTCATTTTTCAATTTAAAGAACAGATAAGGCTGATAATTTTCAAATACTCCTTATGTGCAGTAACCACAATTACAAATAACGAATTATTGTTATAAATTCTTTGAAATAAATTCAGAATTTATCGAGGATTCTTATACCTCAGTTTTAGCTTATGTGGTGCTGACTGACAGTTCACAGCTGACTTCTGACAGTCAACATTTAGGTATATACCTAAATTTGACTGTCAGAAGTGACAGCTGCTAAAGACATGTTTTTGCAGATCATATGGTTCGGCGTAGGGATACATAATTGGTCTGGTAGCTTTTTAAAGCGTCAGAAGTCAGCTGTGACTGTCGTCAGCACCACATAAGCTAAAATTGAGGTATAGTATGATTAAAGCTTAGTCCCTTCATCTTTTAGTGTCACAAAATCTTCCGTAAGTAATAATGACGTTGACGCTTAATGGTAAAAGTTACGTAACACTGGTTGGAGGGAGGAGGGGTCAGGCTAAATGCTTGGTGTTACATAGGAGGAGGGGAGGATCAAAGAAGGTAAGTAAAAAGAGTTACGTGGTTTATAGATGGCCCCTAAAATATTATGTTTAAAAATTGTTACAAATCAACTCTTATTACAATAGTATGGTGTAACAAACTGAAAAAATACGACTAAAACAATCCAAACAATCCAAAGATAAGAGTCTAGCAAAATATGGGCTAGTTTTCGTGGATAACCTTTTTTTTTCTCTTTACTTTTAAATATTTTGCCTTTGGTCACAATATGGATGTTTTACTAGCCGATTCAACCACACCTTTAACCAAAGGTCTTTAGTACGGGGGAATACACTTCCTAGACTGAGAAAACTATATTTGGTTATTGGAATATTGTTGTTAATAATTAACATTTAAATAAACAACAATTTGAATTTAAAAAGTCAAATAATCAGTTTCACAAAATTAAATTTATTTCTTCTTATTTCGCGCATTTTACTTTTACTTTTAAATCACTTGTTAGAAATGACTTGCTGTATATAGTCTAAAGTATCATTTGAGGAGGATGAAAAATGTATCTACCAACACTAAAAAAAAAACTTCATGGTGTGATCCCACAAGAAAGCAATACCGACCGAGTGGCCACCACCGTTATCAATGATAGTGCCTACATTTGCGGATAGAGGGTGTAATGTGGTCAACACAATGACCCCTCCAGCCGTTAATCTCAGTTTCTAAACCGGAAATGATAATTGTTTCTTCAGGTAGCTCCTCATTTGTCCACATGAGGCTGAGTTTGAACCCATTCCAGACCAACTGTTTCACAGATAAATTTTGGAAGCGCTAGGGATAAAATTGTGGGCCTCTGGATCCATAGCCAGGAACTCCAAACACTGGACCACAGAGGCGGTCATATATGGACACTGAAGTATTTAGATTGTATAAATTCGTTGATCATACATGTTGAAAGTGCTATAATAAGCTAATACGATTAAATTAATCTTCAATAATACTAGACCTGTAAATTTACAATAACAATGGTATTTTAATACACCAGCAATAACAGTAATAACAGCTGTTAGAGGCATTTTTTAAAAAATCAAAAATAACTCATCAGTAAACTACCCTTGATTTAAGGGATGGGCAAAATTAAAAAAAGTCCCGAGGTATAGCCATATAACATATAAATATAAGGTTTGAACAAAAATCCATCAAATCGTTTCGGACCTAGACACAAGGACAGATGGACATTATAACAGACAGAATTGCAAAAGTCTACTATTTTCTGTTAGGGAGTACATAAAACTTAAATAATCATCGTCGTATCGAGGTTGATAATGTTCACGATTACAATCATTTTTTCTATATGAAAAAGAAAAACAATTTTGGTAAATTCTGCACCAATTTACATTTTCTCATGTAAATTCCGTCCCGTCATTATAAGAGTCCTATTGTAGATGGTATCCCTTCCTAAGCCCTCCTTTGATAAATAATAATTAATATGATGAATTACAACAAATTAAATATAATAATGACAAGATTTTCGTTTAATTTCAAACATTTATTTTACGTGACTACATTTTTCAATTCTAGTAAAGAGGTCAAAATAACTTACCTACGCTAGGGCATCAGGAACTCTAAAAGTTCATAGCCACACTTACGAAAGTACGCCAAATATCTCTATCTTGAGCTAGTTTTTCTCCAGTCAACCTCATTACACCCTATCCCTACCTTGAGCTAGTTCTATCCAGGCCACCTCATTACCCTCTACCTCTTTCAGGTTCCTTCTATTGCTATCCTTCCATTGTTGTCTAGGTCTTCCCATTGGTTTACAAGTCAATACCTTAAACACGGCTATGCAGTATTCCATTCGCGCTGCATGTCCCTGCCCACCGTAATCTACGAGATTTGACTATCCTAACAATGTCTTGTGATGAGTTCATGGTGTTTAACTCATCAATAGCTAAACTCCTTCACTCCACGGTATACTAATCTTTTTTTGGATCAAATATATTCCTAAGCACCTTTTTTCAAACATCCTAAATTTATTTTCGTCATGGTAGGTAAGAGGCCACGTTTCACACTCAGAGAGAACAACTGGTGAAATATGTGATTTTGGTTTTTTGAGTGATTAATGTCCTTGACGCCTTACACGTTCGGTTCGCTTACGCTATGCAATGGTGGGTGTGAAATGAGGCTACAGTTTAAGTGATCCAAAGTAGGTGTTCTACACAAATTGTATTAACATGTCAGGGCCTAGAAATAATAGCATGCATTTCCCGACTGTATTCTTTTCCTAATTTCCATACACAATGTTACAATTTACTGTCCTCTTATAAAATCTATATAGAGAAATTTACACAGTAAAAATGTACAATACATGAAACCTCTTTGACAAAATCAAACATTGAGATTTTGATTAATGTTTTAAAAAATCAATTTAATACAAGAAGTAATTTACATCTATTTGGGACAGAGCTTACACAGGAACTCGGGGTCATAAACATTCTCGGGACGGAATTTACATCCACCCAAGAATTAAAAAAAAAAGAGTTCTTCACAAATGCAAAAAGCTATTGTCCAAAATAATGCTTGTTGGCTTGGACAATTCAATTAGCACCAACCATTACCTGGGGTATCGTGAGTTATATTCTCTGAAATGAAGGCCCATATTCCAAAGGATTCCTTTTCTACTCAACTGATTTATGTATGTATACTCCAAAGGTAACGCCGTCACTTATTTCCATATTTTTTGTGTGTGTGTATTTCTTCGCCACCATTGAACGTCATGAAATTGACGATCTAAAAAAACCGGTTAGGCATGGACGTCATAGCGAAACTACGAAACAGTAAGTAGAACCTGACCTTGAAAATTTATAGCTTCATAACATGTGGTTTGATGAAGGGTTTCGTTTTATTACCCAGGAAAGATGTTAAATTGCTATGATTTCCCAAAGTCATGCTAGAATATTAAGCCGAAGATATAAGGGGAACCAATTCAATAAATAGTATATCGGCGTTATATCTTGATAAAGATTATATTATCTTTTGCTCCTATTACATTGGGGATTATTGTGTTGTATAAACAGCTTAAGATTCTTTGGTAGCTATAAAATTAATTAAAATATATATACAATTTTGTTAAGAAATAAACCAAATTATAAGTTACTATACTACCCACTTCGGTGGTCACATGGTCTAAGGCGCTACTCTCACAGTAGACAAGACAGCCGATGATGTGGAGATCGAGATTCGAATCTCGGTCGGGTGCGCTGAATATGGTTTTTCCAAAACTGTTTTCCATTTCTCTCTACGTAAATACAGGTACACTTCCTTTAAATATAGCCTTCCTAATCCCTAAAACCACTAGCGTAATTATTACAGAAGCGTATAACCCGAACGGGTAAAATTCAACACCAAAAGCATCAAAATACATGGAAAGTTGATAGCTCTTGGCAAGTAAACCTCTTTCTATAAAGTCGACGGGGGCCTCATTCTATATAACTTTTCCTGATAAGAACTTTTGAATACATTTTAGCACGATAGTTTTACTATTTCATTCATTAGTCTTAGTTTACAGGTATCGATAATAACTACCTAAAGGGACAGCTCCAAATCAAATTATTTGACGTATGAATACGTGAAAGTAGATCTAGAAACTTTTTCTAGCTGTAACTTGTAAATAGGCCTATGTCCTTTCATAAGAAAATTGGGATTTAGCTGCAATTTTAAGCCAATGCTACCCAGGTGATGTGATTCTTTTAAAATTTCTCTTAGGAAATGAGATTAATATTTCTTCTTTGTGACCAATACTATTAAATAGTATTTTAACTGAAAGTGAACAAATGGTGTGATCATATTTTATTTTATTATTGAAGCTAATTCCTAATAACGTTTCATTTTTTGAGAACTCTATTTGGAAGGTGTTGCCAAGATAACAACTAATCGCGATCCCGCTACACATCAACAAAAGTTTCGTTTAAAACAGGCGTTGTTTTTTTTTTTTTTTAGCACCACGTCTTACTACCCGTTCGGGTTATACGCTTAAGTACTAATTACGCTAATAGATTAGGAATTGGGAGGGTTGAATTTAGAGAAAGTGAACCCGCATTTGCGTGGAGGGAGAGTGGAAAACCATTTAGGAAAAACCACCCCCAGTTCACCCGACCGAGATTCGAACCTCGATCTCCCCGTCCTCGGCGGTGTTTTATTTTATTACTGGATACAAGAAGATTTAATTTTATCTTTGGATGATAATTTAAGTTTTTTGGGCGTATTGTATTTTTAAATTTTTCTTATACGAAGGTAAAAACTATTGTTGAAATTGTTTTAATTTCCTAAAATATTATAATATTGTAAAGCGATTGTATTAAAATATATTATAAATGTGACGTGTAAGCCTAGTGAATAATATGAAATATAAAGTTCGGCAGAAAAGTAAGAAGATCGTAGAATTTAAGACGACACATTTGTATCAACAGGATTGTTTTGATTTGATTTATACTACATACATTCTTCATCTGGTGATACTACAAATTTATATTACTCTTACATTTTGTTCTTGAAGAGTGACACTACAGAAACGTAAAAAGCTAACACAAAATTTAATAATTTTTCAAAATAACCTCTAACATTCAGATATTTACTTAATTTAGTATCGATACATTCAAATAACAAAAAGATACTGATAGGTTTAGAGTAAGCTAACGAACTAATAGTTCATATTTTCTTATCTAGGTTTTATTTATTTGGTCTAACTATAATTGTACATTTTCTGTTTAAATGTCATAATAATTATATGCGTATTATTAAGGGGTGCATCCATATGTAGGCATATTCATTGATTGATTAAAATTCCTATTTTTGTTTGATAACTCATGTTGAGATTATTATTTTGCTTTCAATATTTACAGTGTTTGTTGCTTCTTTCTTTTCGTTTAAGTTTTATCTGGGTTATTAACAACAAGTAATCAAGAGTGCAGGATATTTCGTCCCATCTGCGTCTAGGTCTTCCCACTGGTCTCTTCCCTTCGGGTTTGCCAGTCAATACTTTGAACACGGTTCTATATTTTCTCATTCACGCCGTATATCCTGCCCACTGTAATCTATGAGACTTGACCAAGGCCGTAGTGGGGGGGGGGGGGGGGTTTCAACCCCGCCCCCCGAAATCTTATGAACCAAATATATATGGCTTTATTTATAGTTTTGGTGACCTGGCGTTCTAGGGTTAAGGTGTCAGACTTCTGTGTTGGGGGTCCGGTGTTCAATCCTCGGTCCCGGCACAAATTTATCTGATTGCCAAACCCTTCCTTCACCTCTGACAAGCCGTGTATTAATAACAACTTGTGAATGTGAGGAATGCCAGGCCTCCACCGTGGTTCGGATCCCACGTTAAACTGTAGGTCCCACATTTCATCTCACAATCACCCTACCATTACACATTAGCGTAAGTGCGTATAGCCCGAACGAGTAGTAAGACACGGTGATAATAATAATAATAATAGTAATAATAATATTTATAGTTTCAAACAATATCAAAATTAAGGTACGAGTACAAATTAGGGGGCAGTTTTACCATAAAAAACACTTCAGAGAGCTTCTAGAGTTGTTTAATATTTAGAATTTTTTCTAGCCTTCAGCAGTTATGGTTTATGTTACCATGAAAAGAACTTCATATAGCTTCTAGAACTGTACATCATTTATAATTTTTCTAGCCTCCGGCAATTGGGGTAGGGGGGGGGGGACCAAATCCACTGAAATTATTGGCTGGCTACGGCCTTGGCCTTGACTATCCTAACAATGTCTTGTGATAAGTACAGGGTATGTAACTCATCATTATGGAACCTCTTCACTCCCAGTAGCCTCATCCCTTTTTGGATCAAATTTCTTCTGAAAAACCTTGTTTTTGAATACCCTAATTTGTTTTCGTCACGTTTCACACTCATAGAGAACAACCGGTAAAATTATTATTTTGTATATTCTGAGTTTCATTCTGAAAGAAGCGAGATGTTTAACAACCTACTGACCGAGTAATAGTATGCATTTCCCGACTGTATTATTTTACTAATTTCCAATCTAGTAATTGTAATTGCTAGTTAAAATTATTCCTACATATTTAAACTAATTAACCCTGTCAAATGACATATTGTTTAAAGTAATCCCTATTATCGTCCCCAACCTGTTTCTCTGTGTCATCATATACTTAATGCTTAGTATTTTCAGCGTTCACTTCAAAATTAAATATAAAATGTTTATATTTCTTTCACACACCATCCTTACTATTTCCCAACAAAGATAAATCCTCTGGGTATCCCAATAGATTCATTGTACCGATTTACTGTCAACACTTCCCTAATATATTGGATTAATTACTCTAATAGTATAAGCTAAAGCTATTAATGTAACCGAAAAAATGTGTCTATATTTTCTTATAAGAATATTAAGATTTACATGGAATGAGTTTGATATGGAAACAAACACATTTAAACTAGTGGTTTCCAACCTGGGGATCACAGCCCCATTGGGGGTCGCATCATGTTTCGGGTGGGGATGCAATTTTGTTGAGGTTATATAGCTATATATCTACTTTTTAATTGTGACTATAACGATTATAGGAAGGAGTAAAATTCAAATAGAATTGTAAGTGGATTAAAATGATAAAAAAAAAACTGTTAAGTTACTTTGGTTAATTTTGGTTACCCAACCCTGACAGTTGCTTGTTGACTTAGTTTGCTGGAATATTCTCGTGTCCAAGCGAGTGGTGCTGCCAGCGTAACTTCCAAAACATCCACTGTGATCGTTAATTCTTTTCAGAGACATCTTAGTCGTGTTCGTGTGATTATTTAATAAGCAATCTTTAATAAATTTAATCAAGCATGCAGTCTCAACGCTACTCTTGTTTGATTGGTAGATGACGAGGTTTGGAATCAAAACCCTACCGTGGGTACTGGGTGTGATTTTTCTCAAACAGTTTTCCCCTTCTCCCTCCCTCTCTAAATTAACATACCCCACAAGTGTAATTAAATGAGGGTAGTAAAGTTCAGTGGAAATAATAATTTAACAACCAGATATGAACGCTTTTAAGTTATCTAGGGGTCACGTTGGTCTCTAAGATAAAAACTATTAGGGATCTAACCCTTCAAAATTTGTAAATCCTTGCTCTAAACCAGGGGTCTCCAAACTTTTACTATGCGGGCCATATAATATATTTTACACAGTTTTGCGGGCCAAAGTAACGTTCACCTATTCTTCAAGTAGCATTCTTTTTACCCTGAATGCCTTGACATGCGCAAATAGATCATAAATCAAATTTGTTTCAACATGCAAATTTAGATTCAAGTCATATGGTCAGTCACGTCTATAAAAAAAATTCCACTTTCCAAGGCCAGTCAGTTTTTGATAAAAGTGATTGACGTTGATTCTTTTATGTGAGATATGACTCAATTTATATGTAATAAATTATATTCATAATATTTATTAGTTAATATAATTTTTTTTACATTAGGTAACATCTTTCGGGACTTTACTTTTATAGCCCTCTGCCGGGAGACTTGGAACTACCTGAAAATCGTCACAGTCAAGCCGTTCTGTTGTCGGTATAAGAAATGGCGCCTGCGACTGGAAATGAGGGTTTGCAATTCCAACAGTAAGCTGGCTTGGTGTCATGGGGGAAGCAACTGGAAACTGGGCTTGTCAAATAAAGTGCGTGGTTAAGAAATAACGAAGAGAAACAATTAATTGGTTTTTGATAAAATCTTGGATATAATCTTGTGGTGCGACGGATGTGGCCCACGAGCCGTAGTTTGGAGACCCCTGCTCTAAACCAAATTGTCCTACTATATGCTACCTCAGACGGGTTTTTTTTTTCCCCTAAATTCCACTCACACAAATGGTACCGGTAGTTAAAGTCTTATAGAACCATACCTTTCTCATCCCTAGTCAATTCATGTCAATATCAAGATAAACCGGACGTGTAATAAGAAGCAGAGAACCGGAAAAAACTACTTTAAGAGACTACGTGAGTGGAGACATCTATCGCCCATGATGGTACTAACATGCAAACGCTGCTTGTGGACATTCAATGAACTATAGATGTGGCTTGTGTAGGATCCGTTGTTGGATCTATGTTTATTTCGGATAAAGAGCTTATTTACCTACATTATTGTAGTGTGATTTTTTTTATTATCAACATGTCTCACTAACTGTTAAGGTTATACACATGCGAATATTTTGTGAATGCCTCTATAAGTTACTTGAACTTTTATACAATTCCATCGTTAAGATTCATATTAAAAACTTCGGAAAATTTCTTGGGTGAAGGAGGAGCTTGAAACCCATGAATCCCCCTCCCTATTTACAAGCCAAATGGTGACTCGATCTATGAGAAGGTTTTAAAGAAGTGACTCAATATTTTCTTAAATATATGGGCACATTTTGAAATACCAGCCGGGATTTGAAACATTAAAATCTCAACTTCTACGGGCAGTGTGACGAATACAGACACATTGTTGGTAATATAAATATTGGTTTAGAAGATACATGGTAGGGACCCCACTCTGCTGGTATTAGAAATGTTGGTTTACAAGACATACTGGTACAGACCCCACTCTGCTGTATTAAAAAAATGTTGGTTTAGAAAACATATTGGTACAGTCGCCAATCTGCTAGCCCCTATTTATTTTTTTGAAGTCTGGGATTATATTAAAAGCCCCACAATATTTCCTACGTATATTCAAACCATCGGTATTATTTAAAACAAATATTACAGCTAATCCTAATTTTTAGGAAAGGAATTGAATTTTTACTTATTTTCTAATGTGCCTACCGTATTTTGCCACTATTGTTATAATGTCCACCAAGAGAGATTTTTTTTAGAATTGTATCTTACTAACTGTTCAGGTTATACGCATCAGATAAATTTAAGTTAAAGTTCAAATGCATGTCTTTGAATTATTTCTGAATCCCATTTCTGTTATAGTTAGAACATAATATGAAAGAAACTTTCTAACAACCACCAAATATATTAAAAACACTTTCATATATTCATATGTAAATTCATGTGATATGCAGCAAAAATTTTTATTAGATAATAACAAATTTTTTAAAATAATATCATCTAGACAGTTAAATTTTTCCCGATGTTAACCGAAAATATATATTTTCATTTTCTAAACATCCCCTCCTATAATATTCTTAAGCTACATTAAAGAAAAAAAGGCATAAATAAAAGTGCTAAAATTGTTTCTAGACCAGGGGCTCTTTGAAAGGCTGATGAAGGCTATGGACCGCTTCTCAAAATAATGTATTTAAATGTATAAAACAAAATATTTGGGACACAAAAGAAACCAATTTGTATGGTAGTGAAATGCATTTATTTAAAAAAAATGAAAAGGGTGATATAATAATATAAAAAAAGACAATAGATTTAAAATACAGGCAAATCGATTATTTATTTATCTATTTATTATGATAATTTTGAATTAGATCCTAAATTTTTAGACTAAATAATTTTACTATAATAATGATAGCAATATTATAGAAGATGCTATCATACACTTTTATTCTACGTTAGTTAGTTAGTTTTTATGATTGCTTGATTTAATAGTAGTAGGGTCAATTCCTAGGAAATGATCGACATCCAGTTTTCTTTTACACGTTTACGTAATAAAATAGAGTAATACGCATGCGTGGCACGGAAAGTTGCTCAGGTGATATTAATTTAAAAAACAACTTTTTTTCCTTCCTATTTATAGGAAATAAAAATAATGAAACAATCGTGTCTGTTTGTGTATACATTTCTCTGTAACTTTCGAACTAATCAAGAGATGTCAACAAATCTTGGAACACGTATTCACTAAAAACAAAAGACAACAATTATTTTGTAGATTGATGCACATACTGTAATTGTAATTGGAATGACATAGATCAGTGCGACACCTTAGCTCAGTCCATAGCGTGTTTTTTCTATGAGCTAAGGTCCCGAGTTCAATTCCTGGCATAGCCGATAAATTCATCATTGGTGGAATGTGGTTTTCCTCTTTCACAGTGATGAATTTACTGTCGGGAGTTGGATGTTGTGTCTGTTCTAGATTTAAGTAAGTTTATAAGTCATGTGCTGATATAATCAGTTGATTCAGAAAATATAGGTTAAATACCTCAAATAAATCAAAATGAGCTGACTTATACAAGGCGTGTCAAAATCGTTTGATAAATAAGGCCATACTTAAAGTTAAAAATAATAAGGGAGCCAAATTTAAAAAAAATTATCATTTTTTGAAGTAAAAAAAGAATTCCAACTTTGTATCATAGAAACTACAAAAGGAAAAGAGTAGGACCCTATAATTTAGAACATCAAGACAAACCCTGAAATGTTTTTGCAACAATTTTGAAACATTTTATTTGCAGCAATTGGGTTAATATGAGGTGGAAGGGGACATGAGATAAGGCCTGTGATTCTGCACTTTTTATAGCATAACATTTCTTTGTTCAAAATAAACACAATATAGCTCCAGTAGCAAAGTTTAGTTTAGTTTTCTTCACATGGTGATATAAACAGTTATTGAATATCTGTCAAAGGTGTCCTGGAATTTAACGACAACATTTTATGTCCATTTAAAAAGTTTATCATCTAATGCTGATATGCTCATGACAGATGTTCAACAACTATTGATATCACCGTGTGAAGAAAACTAAACTAAACTTTGCTACTGGAGCTATATTGTGTTTATTTTGCCCAGAAAAAAATATTTGCTATAAAAACTGCAAACATAGTGACATTTTATTCGCTTCCCTTACATCACCACCTTAAGGTCAGGCTTTAAATCTTGTGCCAAAGTCACTTTTATAATTATTTACAAATATGTGTTCCTAAGTCCCCATCTCTTGGGTGTTAAGGCGATTGGACCTTTTCATTTGGCGTGGAAATGCAGAGCCATGGGAGCAAGCGGTTATTTTCAAGAATGTTTATTATTCTGCAATTTTCTTTTCGGGAACGGTTTGTTCAAGAATAGAAGCATGTTGATTAAGTTATACCTTTTATATACACACCTCCTCTATAATCTTAACAGGGATCAAATATCGATAAAATTGACATTTTTCAATAGAAAACTGCAAGATTCATAATATTAAATAAGAAAATGTAACAACTAATAAACATCAATAAATTATCTTAGAAGGGGTGTTGAAAATAATTAACATAAACATTTCACTCGTTCTCAAGAAAACTGATATTTCCAAACTATGATTTTTCCGCAAGGCCTGTCCGGTAGCTAACGCCACCTACGGTTTTCGTGATCCATCTGGTCTTGTTGGCGTGGAAGAATACTTTGGTTGGTTGTGAAGCCACACCACCCTTTCACCCTCCACACCCACCATCCCACAAAAATAGGTTTTAGACTTGGACTCGACAGGGCCAAGGGCCTTAAGTTCCATTTCATGTGAGAAGACAACTGTTAACATACATAATTGCTGCCCAACATTGCACATATTTGATACACAAACTCAACTATTTTGGAAGACTTATTCAGCCGAAGAAAGATTACAGATTTTGACCAACAACAACCTCACATGCCAGAACTATCGAAATTAGGTCAAATTCTCAAATATTATATTCCAAAGCTTTGTATTTCCTCTACGGCTATTAAAATAAGAAAGGGGGTTGCATTACATAATGTTTCTTTATAAAGTCCACGGGCCACACAAAATCGTTCCTTCACTGTCCTGGTATCGCAGGCTTGGAACAAATGATATAACTCGACTTGTCACCTGACATCCAAAATTCCCTTCAAGAGTGCAGTCACACAATATATCTTGTCATATAAACTAAACTGAGTTCTTGACACTTTTGGAACTTTGAATCAGTGTTTGAATGAGCGTGCAAATGGTTTACCAATTATTTGAATTTCCCTTTCAAGTTTATATTATATTCTTATTAATATTAAAATATGTTCGTATTCCAATAAATGTGATGTTATGGGTTGTATTTAAACTCTGGTCAAGGGGAAGAGAAGGCCTTAACTTCACCAGACAAATAAAAGCCATCATCATCATTATTATTATTATTATTATTATTATTATTATTATTATTATTATTATTATTATATTATTAATATACCTAATTGTTTCAAGTGTGTAAACACATTTTTAAATGGTTGGATAATAGTTTTCGCGAATGAAATTTTAAGGGAAACAAATTAAATTACGGCTATGGGATCTATTAAAATTAAATAATTAAACCGATATTAATAACATAGTAGATTCTAATCAATTTTTTTTTTTTTTTAGCAAAATGAAGCTACAGTGGTTATACTAATGAAGAACTCTATTTTACTGATCAGCCTCGTCCTTGTGGTGGATTGGTGGGGGTATTTACAACTCCCTACACAACAGGAAGTAACATTTTCATTAAAATGAAGCAAATCCTTGAAGATCTTGATCTAATTTTCAAGTTAGGGAGGCCACCTATCAGAACGCTAAGACACGTTGAAGACGTTCAGAAATCCTGAATTATTCAAGAACTTGTTTACCAATTTCAAATATGGCTCGAGGCAAAATGGAGACGAAAGGTTCAGCACGTACCTATATAGTTAACAACCTCCCATTTGGAGGTTTATCGATTCATAACATTACTAGTGGAGTGTTGCAGCGTTGGGTGCAAGTAATCGCGCTAAAATAGACCATTTTTTTTAACACCACGTCTTACTACCCTTCGGACTATATGCTTATGTACTAATTACGCTAGCGATTTTAGGGATGAGGAAGGTTAAGTTTATAGGAGTGTACCCGCCTTTGCATGGAGGAAGAGTGAAAAACCAGTTTGTAAAAACAAGAATAAGTACACTGAGTACACCCAACTGAGATTCGAACCTGGATCTCCCCATCATCGGCAGTCTTGTCTACCGCGAGAGTAGGGTGTTAGACCACGCAACCACCGAAGCGAGTCGTGTTAAGATTGATTTGAAGCTTTTTATTGGACACATTTTATCCACCATGTCCCTTCTTACAGGTCTATACCAAGTACAGGTATAAATAGGTATGGCGATAACGTCATATTTCTAGAGGGGTGTTAGAGGAGATTTTTAGGCAATTTAGTGCAAGTTAAAGTAAAACTTTTATTTTACACGGAGCTCTGGTCTTGAGTTTTTAAAATAAGCACTTCCCACCATCTTACAACCATCCAAAGTCCTACAATTTACAAATTAATATTAAAACTCCAATGTAATCATTTATATACAGATGTGAAAATAAAGTTAGCTCTTTCCAGCGATGTTTAACGCAAAATGTTGTAATTCAGAAACATAGATCCAGTCTTCCTCAAACCAAAGTATTTGTTTTTGTAATTTATTTTTTAACTGGTTTTTATGTTAACATTATTTATTATTATTATTATTATTAATTAGCATCGCCTCTTACTACCCGTTCGGGTATACGCACTTACGCTAATGTGTAATGGTAGGGTGATTGTGAGATGAAATGGAGGACCTACAGCTTAACGTGGAATCCGAACCACGGTGGAGGCCTGGCATTCCATACATTCACAAGTTGTGATTAATACACATCTTGTCAGAGGTGAAGGAAGGGTTTGGCTATCAGATAAATCTGTGCCGGGACTTTATGTTAACATAACTTCCATTGCCACGAGAAATACTTCACTGCGAGTATATTTGACTTAAAGTAGAAGAGCCTTACTGGTTGGTCAGCGCTATTATGGATCCCGTTTCACGCGCGGTGTTAATAAACTTATATCCAGCAGACGTGATCCAAAATAATTTACACTTGGTGTTCTACACACGGATTAGTTTTAATTATGGAGATGAGTGTAAAACATTGCAATGCAGTGAATCATTTTATCGGGATTCTTAAAGGATTTAACATTTTCATGGTTGGTCATCTTGGTTTCAGCTGTTGAAAACCGTTCGAGAAATATCAAGTCCAGACGTGCTACAAGACCAGCTGAAACAGCAAACAGGTAGAAAATCCAACTTTTCATGACTGTTTCTCAAAAACTATAGTGTGACCAAATATAACATCAATGTTCTATTGAAACAGCGCCGATAACCGTTTCATCTTGAACAAAGAAGAACAATAAATAATGAAGAAAGTGAAAATGAAAAACAAGAAACAAGAATGAAAAATAATAAGGGAAAAGTGTGGATTTTGGATTATTTTGTGAAGCCTTTTAATTCATCTCAAAATATTATAGATATTTAGAGGGCTTCATGATTATTATAGCATTAGAAAAGTCTATCACCGAAGACATAAGAAACGAGAACATGTTTAGTCAAGTATCAATCAAATATAAAGAGGATGGTACTCTTGAGGAAATACATTTTAAAATAATATATTTTTACTTAATAATTATAAAAGTACATCACTTTATTACATTGAACATATTGTGGGAATATTATCAACCTATTTTTATCAATGTGTTATAAATAATTGTTCATCGTTTTAGGTTAGTGAATTTAGCGCTATTTGCCAAAAGTTGCCACTTATTATTATTAATCACATTTGTAACCAATGATAGTGCTGAAGGAAAATTATATTTTTTAAACCAAAATTGTGACTAGTCGTTTATTTATACTCAACTAGATTATTTGTTTTAGAAAAAGATTTTTTTTTCAACTATTTTAATGACTAAGCTCAAATGTATTAAGAATAATATGGTTTTAAAATATAATAACTCTTATTATTCTTGTCAAAAGTTATTATATATTTTAAATTTTAGGTACGTTATTTATTGTGGTCTATTACAATTTACAAGTAAGATAAAACCGTAAAAGGCAGGAATAATATACAGTGTGTACCGTAAAATGTGTGACCCACTTCAGCGATGGATAGGAGACATAAAATAATGAGAAAAGTAAACATAAACATGTGTCCCATTTAACCTTATTTCAGAGTTATTTCATATTTGTTCTCCAGTAATGTGGAACTGCTTTAAATTATAGGAAGTGCTCAAAATTGCCATTTTTAGCCTGAATACAAGCCTGTAGTAGTCGTATAGTATAATAAAGCACTTTTTTTTAAAAAAAATACCGGGTGTTTGGAATAACCAGGTATAACTAATACAACAAACCTAGTCAACAGCTCAAGAGATATCGTGTATTGTATTCAAACAGTTTAGTGGAATCACTTGACTAAAAGTCGGAGACAAGGTCAAATGGGACAAATATTTATTATAAACTTTTTTCATCGTCTTTATCTTACTTATTCAACACTAAAATGGGTTCCACATGTTACGGTACACCCTGTATGTGTTTGAGAAAAGAGGAAACTGGTCCCTTGGATTCTAACTATAGCATAGATTAAGTTTTATTTTAGTCACCGCGTCTTATTACTCTTTCAGGTTGTAAGCTTACGTACTAATTACGGTAAAGGTTTTAGGGATGAGAAAGGTTATATTTTAGGAAGTGTAACCGCATTTGCGTGGAGGGAGAGTGTAAAACCATGTTAGAAAAAACCTCAGAATATCCGACCAAGATTCAAACCTGGATATCCCCGTCATCTGTAGTCTAGTGTACACTGAGATAGTAACGCCTTAGCCCTATGCGGCCACCAAAGCGGGTCTAGGTTAAGTTGGAAGAGGGAAGAAACTACATATACACTCTTTTTACCCTGTAGGATATCAAGCTTATCTTGGGGGGTTTCGCTATGGTTCAGCTTATAAGATCAGGCCATAATGTAATCAGTCAAGGTAAGACAGCTTATATTTCAGGGTAAAAGGAATGTAACTTTACCGTATCACCTCTGTAAGTAGTAGCGCAACACATCACTTTTTATTTGTTATCACACACGTAACAGGGAACACGTGGACTAGATATCAAACTCATATAGTCTGGTTTGTCACTGACGGGGTGATCAAGGTTTGAGTCTCGGTCGAGTCTCCTGAGGATGGTTTTTATTAAATGGTTTCACACTCTCCCTCCAACCAATTTCTAAAACACGTCCTCTAAATAATACCTTCCTCACCCTTACCCCATAAACGTCATTATTAAAATGAACTGGTAGAACATGAGGTGGGGAAAAAATTTATTATATTTACATTAAGCCTACTACAATCCAAATTATTATTAGTTTAATTTTTAATTGGGGGTTTCAAAATTAATCGTGATTACTGTATTCTGTCGGTAGCGTGTCTGCCTATTCAGATAAAGGTCCCGGATTAGATTCCCGGCATAGCTGAAATAATTTTCTTTGGTGAAATGTGGGTATCCTCCCTTTCACTGTGGTGCATTAAAGGCCGGGGGGCTGGGTGTTGTGTTTAGTTTATATTTATAGATTTTAATATTTATGTTTTAAAAATGGTATTTTGTGTTTAATATATTTAAATTTTTATTTAAATTTTTTTTATTTAACATACCTTCTAAACCAGACGTTTGATCAACAAAACGCCCGAGAATTTTCCAGGACACTCCACGCATTTTCGGAAGTATTGATTTACATACCTTCAGGTTATGCTTAATGCACAATCAACATGGAGAATAATTTACTACCCCATCGTGAGGAAGTTGTACTACGGATTTTACGCTCAAGAAATATCCGTTCAACCCGGTTAAGTTTGAACTAAGAACATCGGGTCCCGGCGAGCTCGTTAGCCCAAACACTGAGCGAGTATGACTGATATAGTCAATCGGATCAGAAATTGCACGTTAAATACCTCAAATGAATGAGAAAAATGAAAAAAAATAACCTTCAATACACCCGAACATATGGAAAATATTGACACAGTATATCCAGCATAGGAGTGGTAGTAACTGACAGCTAGCTGAATATTGTTATTACAAATATTGGTTGAAAGTAACTAATACAAACCTATTTGGAAAAAATAAATAATTTCCTTATTAATAGGCCTATTATGTTATCAACCGAAAAAGTGATAAAAATGCTTCTAATGGCACTTCCCTAATAATTACTGTAAAATTTACTTTTTCATAATTTATTAAAAGAACAATAAATATTAATAAAATCATATCGCTTGTTTGGTGGTTGTGTCAACAAGCGATATTATAGTAAATTAAAAAATAAGTTAAATAGAATTATATTCAAAGTAGTATCTTCATTCATACAAACGGCCATCATAAATTAATAAATAAATACAAGATTTTTATAACTTAGAGAAAGATCCATACAAAACATCAATTACAAAATAAAACGTTATTATTTTGTAAACACATGCGCATGAACACAGATGACTACGGTTTGCATGACGTCGTCAATCACCTTAATATCGTCTGGTTTGCCATCTTAATTTTTGAAAAAATGCAGCATTTAGAAGCTCTCGTTTGTAAGGCATTTTTAAGTTAACCATACATAGACATCCACAAAAAAAAAATCCAAAAGGTTATTTTCATAAATTCATGTTTCAATAATTTAAAAACGGTTAAAAGAAAAAACTCAATTAAAAACAAATGGTTTGTTGTAAAAGGTTTGACTTCCAAACGTGTCGTGATATTGCAGATTATATGGTTTGGCAACTGGATACATGATAGTAGAACAGGTAGATTTTGATGGATGTCAGTTACTGCCACTCCTATGCTGAATAGACTGTAAGTAAACGTCCGTTCAGTTAAACACGTGTCTCCACGATCTAGAATGATTTGATTCATCTAAGTACTTGTTGTATCATTCTGTAGTTATTGCTAGAATAGCTTGAATAAAAGTACGAGTACATGCATTTTGACAAGTAAGGGGTATGTTAACATTATATAGGAAAACTTTATTTCATCGAACAGTTTTGTTTGTTTTAATTATAGTTTACACCCACGGATGGTCTTAGAGTTGTGGAGGCCTCGGGGCAGTGATATAATTAAAAGCTCCAACATTAAAGACATATTTTTCTTTTCAACGTATCGACATAATATTTTTTTCTTTACAAAATTGACTTTAAAATCTCAATGAGTCAATGTTAAAGATATTATTTAAATAAGTAAATACTGACAACAGAATAAGTTAGATCTGTTTAAAACAAAAAATGTTACTATATATTTTTAGTTCTTGCCAAAAGATTAGGAAAATGTATTAAGAAGAAAAATAGCAAAATGTCTTACTATAATGCTGTGTCTACACACCGGAGCGTATAGACCAAACGGCTAGTAAAACACGGTGCTAAAAAGAGGAAATATTATAAATGTATTTATAACTTTTAGCACCACGTTTTACGTTTTTGTAACGCCTTATAAATGAATACCTTTGTGGTTTATTTTCGTTCTAAGTAACCTGAGTTTTTCAGTCATATTTTTTAAATTAAATTTATCACATCAAGCCAATGACTGGAAAAACCCCATCTTTACAACTTCAAAATGGCGGTTAAAAGTTAAAAACTGTGCGTGAGCTCCCTCCCAGGTAGTATCAAGGTTATTCTAGCACACATGGAACTCGCAGATCGCAATCTCGGAACAACTCGTACTTGCCCAGTTATTGCCACAACAGACACATCCCATACTTTATCTCTCCTCCACTTAATTTATTGACCTCGCGGAGAAGCTTGCTACTTGTTTTAATCTCAAAGAAAATTTGGGTTCAAATAGAGAAAGAGTTTTTTCTTAGCGTTAAGTATGTGCCAGCGAACAAATTGCGTCAATTTGTTTGTTGTGTATTTCAAGACGTTCTAACATTGGCTCCCAACATTCCAACGACATCAACGTAATGGGTCAATTCGGTGCATGCAGGTATCGTGTTGGTATGGCTTCAAGGGTTCGGATCCTGGCTTGGATGGCATAATAAAGCTAACCAATCCAGAACTGACAGTTGAAAATAGTTTGGGCTCAAATAGATTTATTCCAGTGGCGGTGGCATTTTATTTGTTATGGTGGGGGTGATTAGGAAAGAAATAGATTTTTGAGGGCTTATCCCCCTTCCAAAATGGTGTCCGGATCTACCCTGGAAAATTCGATGCCCATTTAAGCTACTGGGATTAGGCCTTTCCCAGAAACTTTTAAAAATCGAATGCTATTATAAGCGTTTTAGAATGGTCTTCGCCTGGAATTTTGATAAAATATTAATTTCGCGTAAAAGATATTTGGAGTGATCCTCGCCTTGAATTTTTTAATTAGATGCTTTTATAGGTTACTGTATTTAAAGTGGGCTTCCCCTGTAATTATTTTTAAAATAAGACAACTCTAGAAACAATTTGGAATGCCCTTCAAAAGGTTTTTTTTCGATAATTGGATGATTGTAGGTATTAATAGGTGTGGTCTTATTCCATATATATTTAAAATGTTGATGCCTCTAGAGGTTGAACATATTTTGAAAATTAAATGCCTCTAGAGGCTATTTGACGTGATTCCCCTTTAAAGATATGCCTCTACAATATATATGAAGCTTGTTTTAGATTGTTTTAGTATTTTAGAATATCCGCAAGGAGTAATATAAATTTAGAGGGGGGACAAATTCCAGGGAAACAGTGTCCGGATATCCAGCCCCTCTCCCCCCACCCCCCCACCGATTACAACGCCATAGCTATTTTTGCAGTTTTCTTAAGTTTTACTATCCTTAGGAACACCTCAATTAAACTTGACCTTAGCACATAACCTTTACAAGACATTACATCTTTGCTTATATTATTATTAGCACCGCGTCTTACTACCCGTTCGGGTTATACGCACTTACGCTAATGTGTAATGGTAGGGTGATTGCGAGATGAAATGGAGGACCTACAGTTTAACGTGGAATCCGAACCACGGTGGAGGCCTGGCATTCCTCACATTCACAAGTTGTGATTAATACACATCTTGTCAGAGGTGAAGGAAGGGTTTGGCAATCAGATAAATATGTGCCGGGACCGAGGATTGAACCCCGGACCCCTAGCACAGAAGTCCGACACCTTACCCCTAGACCACCAGGTCACCCTTTGCTTATAATTATACCCCATACACACATGGGATTTTTTCATCCTCGGTTTGATAATAGTAAGGACTTCACCAACCCGGTTTGAATTATGTAATTATTCTACTAACCCTAGCCCAATCTTGAGCTAGTTCTATCCAGTCCACCTCATTACACCCTATCTCTTTCAGCTCCATTCAAATATTATCCTCCCATCTGCGTCTAGTTCTTCCAAATGGCCTCTTCCCACTGGTATAGCAAAGCTATAAATTGTATTATGTACCATTGGGTAACTACTACCTGCTACTTGGATTAACTACATATTCATATTTATAACTAAATGAATGTACACACTTCATGTGTAGGATGGTTATTTAGTTTCTGATAAAGAAATATTATATTGAAGGTTAAATTTGTTAATTTAAACCTATATTATATTATAATATAGCCCATCCGGGCAAATCATATATACTATGTAGTATTTATAATTATGGGATTGTGATGAGATTGGTATTGAAAAGTACCGTTCTCCACGTCTTATTAACCATCCGGGCTATCCACATATTTACACTAATTGGGTATGGTGGAGGAAGGTAGAATTTTGAGGAAATGTACTCATACTAGAGTGGTGGAAGTGTAGGAAACCATTAAAAAAATTATATAACAATGCACTAGGTCAGGATTCGAACCGCTAGCTACCAATCATCGGCAAACAAAACGGGGATGCCTTCTACATGCCAACAGGTGCTAGTATATTAAATTATATAGGATTCTTTAAGGTGCGGCTGAAGGGAGCACGAGTAATTTTACAGTTTTTATAGCATTACACTTTTTTGGCCAAAATAAATCAAATATTTTTCCAGTAGCAACATAGAGTTTAGTTTTCTCCACGTGCTAGTATAAACTAATCTTGAATATCTGTCAAGGGTGTCCTGGAAGTTTGTCAAAACTTTTTCTCTTTATTTAAAAGGTTTTGACAAAATTCCAGGACACCCTTGACAGATATTCAAGATCTGTAAATACTAGCACGTGGAGAAAACTAAACTCTATGTTGCTACTGGAAAAATATTTGATTTATTTTGGCCAAAAAATTTCAATTCTATAAAAAGTGTAAAAATACTTGCGCTCCCTTCGGCCGCACCTTAAGTCAAACTAAATAAATATTGATACTTTCAATGGTCTGAACCTCTAAGTATGGCTTTAAAGTTAAGTGAAACATACTTTTACCTGTCAGTTGTTACAAGACCTAGCTAGACATTTACCCTTAACCCCAAAGATCTCTGATACTTGGCCTACTTTATATTAATGATTGTGTAATGTGGTAATAGAATGACTAACCCCAGCAGAATTAATTTCTAGGTGAATTAAAAAAAATACATATTACACATAGGAGCCATTATTGGCAAGTCATGATGCTGTATGGGCCTTAAGAGACACAGCATGGCACTAAGTGGAGTCTGGTATCTACTTGCTACGTCTGACCATGATGCTCTGTGACGTCATAGCCCAACACGTGGTTACCTACCACACTTGGTTATCTAACACACTTTGTTACCTACCACACTTAGTTATCTACCACACTTAGTTATCTACCACACTTTAATACCTACCACACTTGGTTATCTACCACACTTTGATACCTACCACACTTAGTTATCTACTGGTATGTTCTAGGCACACTATATTTGGTTATCTACCACATTTGGTTACATACAAAACTTGGGTTCTTTTCACCTGGTTACTGACCCCACTGGTTACCTAACACGCTTGGTTACTTACGTGTATGTTGTAGACACATTACACGTGGCTACCTACAAAACTTGATTACCTACCACACTTGGTTGGCTACCAAACTTGGTTACCTACCACGATTGGTTACTTGCTTGTGTGTTGCAGACACCTTACACGTGGTTACTTACAAAACTTGGTTATCCACCACATTTGAGACTTGGTTATCTATGGGTATGTCCTAGACATATTATATTTGTTATATACCACACTTGGTTACATACCACACTTGGCTAACTACCGCACTAGTTTACCTGCCACAGTTGTTAACTATCACACTTGGTTATCAACTGGTATGTTATAGACAAACTATATTTGGTTATCTAGCACACTTTGTTACCTTCCACACTTAGTTACCTTCCACACTTAGTTACCTACCACTCTTTGTTACCTATCATATTTAGCTACCTACCACGCTTGGTTACTTGTTTGTATATCTTAGATACATTACACTTGGTTACCTACCGCCCTTAGTTACCCAACACACTTGGTTACATATCACACTTGGTTTCCTACTACTTGGTTACCTGCTGGTATGTTTAAGATACACTACACTTGGTCACCTACCACACTTGGTTAGTTACTGGTATGTTCTAGACAAACTATATTTAGCTATATATCACATTTGGTTACCTGCTGTTATGTCTTAGACACATTACGCTTTGTAACCAACTAGTATTCTATATACTTTTAACACTTGGAGATTCGATCAATACACACATTTCCACCTGGATTTTAAAGCGCATTAGTGTTAATAATTACTATCATGACATTTATTATTGGGATAATTTCGATGATCTTTAGCTTAAAAATATGTTCATTTATCTTTATAAAAAGTCTTTGTAGCTATATACTAAAACTTAAGACAAAATTAATACCTAATAAACAGATGATACACGCTAGATTATTAATAAAATTATGCAACCATTTTCATAACGTAGGCTACTTAAATTTCTAAAAACATATATATTTTGTTTTTCATTAAACTATTCATTTTAAAATTAGAGTCACATACCCCTTTAATCCATAAGCAATTTGAATCTCCAATTCGTATTTTATTATGTTTAGACCTTGTTGAAAATAAGCATTTATATTCTTCTCAAGATACTCCAAGTTTTCATGATTGCTACTTTATATCACAAGAGCAGCCATGATTATTGTCCGTTCACATGGTACTTATCATCGTGTACTGAGCTCAGTACCAAATTAAGTACAAAAATTGCTCGTGATAACAGTATATTATAACCGTTCCACAGAATTTTTAAATTTATAAAACGACATTTTAAACAAGGGAAGAAGATAAAATGCGCACTTATCTCAAACTTCTCTCAAAGTTTGACATGCAAACAAATCTACAGTCCCGTTTTTTATTGTAAAAACCTTATCTGACAGTTTTAAATACAATAGATCTACTTTTATGTGTTAATACGTCAAGTCATGTGATATTCATTTTTCATTTATTGGACGTATTTAACGTCCACTTTCTAAACCGACTGATTAAATCAGTACACAAGAATTTCTATGAGCGAGAACTAAAGTAAATACCAATTTTTTCCCGGGAAAGGTATTTCCTCATACCTACTGGGGCTCTTTTACATGTCACAATCAATAATGGACTGACAACTTTCCAATCCGAAGGAAGTTGTGTTACGGATTTTTATCGCTTAAGAAAGATCCGTTGACCCCGGCTGGGTTTGAACCCACCGAACATCGGGCCCTGAGATGAGTGCTTTACCCCACTGAAGTTGACATGTAATCTGCAGCTGTCACCTTTTGACCAAACAAAGTGAGGTTATGTTTTAACTGGAGAATTTGGCATTTGGTCTGTCCGGCTGTCAATCCGTCTGCCCAAATTTTTGTTCCGCGATAACTATCATATGAATAGAAAAATTTGAGCAAAATTTGGACATTCATTGAACCTAATCCAAAAATCGTATGTACCTACATGATATTCCGATCCTAGAAACAGTTTCAAGATGGCGGCCGCTCAAAATGTTTTCAGTTTACGAGCTCATCTCAAGTGATTTGAATTTAAAATTCTAAGCAATCGATCGAGTACCTAGAACGTATGTTTAAGTTTTGAGATCTATTGCGAAACTGATGTCTTACGCTAATGGTTTTAAGGATGAGGAAGGTTATATTTTGAGGAAGTATATCCACATTTGCGTGGAGGGAGAGTGGAAAACCAATTTTTAAAAAACATCCTCAGTACACCCAACCGAGGCTTGAACCTTGATCTGCCCGTCATCTACTGCGAGAGTGACGCCTTAGACCATGTGGCCGCCGAAGCGGGTATTTCAAGTTTAAATACAAAAATAAATCTTAATACTCTGGTAACTATAACAACACGGAATATTTCTTAAAATGATTTACCTAACATTTTTTTAAATTGAAGTAAGTGAGGTCTACTGTTCACAGAATTACTAGTGATAGTTTCTATTCCTATAAATAAAACTAATTGAATAGTAAGATGCTATCAAAGTTGGCCGCAAATTATGTTTTTATTTTATAGAAGGCTCTTTTTATAAAAATTGGACTGTAGTAACAAAGTTGATAGCGTCTACAAAAGAGATAAGGTATGAAATTATTCTGGTTACAAAATTAAATTAAATCAATAATTTAGAGCAAGAATAAGCGACCCCTACAAACCCAATGGTCCCAAACCAATCATGTTTTTAAATTTTTATGTTTTACCACCGCGTTTTACTACCCATTCGGGTTATACGCCTATGTATTAATTACACTAAGGGGTTAGTGATGAGGAAGTTTAAATTTAGAGGAAGTGTACCTGCATTTGCATGAAGAGAGTGGAGGAATTTTTTTAGGAAAACCACCCTCAGTACACTCGACCAGGATCTGAACACGTTCTCCCCGTCATCGGTCAGTCTAATCTATTGCGAGATTAGCGCCTTATACCATGCGGCCACCGAGACGGGTCCAATCATGTTATCTTATTCGTCAGTTTATGAGCAAATAAGACTAATATTGTCAAGATAGTATACTTTTTAGCTCACAATATCCTTTTTATTAACCTTTTAGCATAATACAACCTGCACCGATGGACACGCAGACTAAACATCGATCTCATTGAGTCTAGTTTGTCGGTTAAGGGGAGGTCCGGGTTGGTATCCAGAACTGATGTACTAATTTTATCTACGATATGGTTTTTCACTCTCCCTCTACAAAATTGCAAGTAAGTTTTCTATCAATTCTACCTTTCTTAGCCATAGCATTTTTTTAAATAAAATGAGGATGACCCGGACGGCTAATACGATACGACGTAAACAAAGAAATATGCCTCCAAATGAAAAATTCTAAATACTTCAAAACTTATTTTATTACATTAGGCCTATCTCCAGTCAGGGTCACACATGGTAGTGGACTACTAGCTCCAGAGGCATAGTCATGCATGGTAGTGGACTACTAGCTCCAGAGGCATAGTCATGCATGTAGTGGACTACTAGCTCCCAAGGCATCGCCATGCATGTTAGTGGACTACTAGCTCCCAGGGCATGGTAGTGGACTACTAGCTCCCAGAGGCATAGTCATGCATGGTAGTGGACTACTAGCTCCCAAGGCATCGCCATGCATGTTAGTGGACTACTAGCTCCCAAGGCATGGTAATGGACTACTAGCTCCCAAGGCAGGGTAGTGGACTCAAAGCTTTGCCGGTGGCTTGAAGGAGTCAGTAAAAACCTAACTAATAAATCATTGAATGAATTTAGGAAAACGCTGAAAGTTCAATTTCATTATATTAGGCCTATATTAAACAATTATTCTAAATATAAATTTGTTAGGAATTATTTAATAACATTTCATGCCAAAATATTATTAATGCATCCTTTGTTTCTCTCTGGGCCTTTGCATATAGTTCTACAATATTACTGAGTGTGAAACTTTTCCGTCGGAAATAATTACACATAAAAACAATGATAATAACAGCATTATTATGATTAGTGTACGCACACTAATAGCTTCAAAATACCAGTAAGTAACAATCTGGTTAGGTAAAATATACTTGGGACTTATAGAATAAATGGTACGGTGCACCACACAGACTTTATGGATATATCACTTTTATCTTAAAATAAAGACATTTAATAAGAGCTAGATTTGTGAAAATTAAATTATTTATATTGTTGCAAAAATACACCAACAATGAGCATAAATAAAATAATAAACATGGTTACAGAAACATTGATAAAAGAGGAATATATAGGCCTATGTCCACCAAAGATTATAACAATTAATTTCACATTTCAAAGATTTAAAAAAATATATATATTTGCTTATAGCTCAGAAACTATTGATTTTATAAAAAATATAATTCAGATACAAAATTTAATCAAAATCATTAGAGTGAGTTTTGAAGAAATAGATGTTTTTAATTTTTCTCATTTTAAAACTTCATTTGGGGAGCGCTAGTATGTAAACCCTAGATACCAAGTTTAAGCTCGATCATTGAAATGGTTTTGGCTCCAGGCCGAGGTATAAGACAGACGGCATCACGAGAGCATCTTTTTCGGTTTCAGGGGGTCATGAAACGTTAATATTATCAAAATCTTGAGTTCAATTTTATTTTATTTTTTTGACAATCACAATATTTTTTTCACTCTGAGTGGTCAAGGGGAAGTAAAAATACAGTAAATAAAAAAAACTACTTTAGTAAAATAGACCAGCTAAAAATACTACTATACACATATATACTATGCATGTGTAAGAATGAATTAATACATTTAAAAAATAGCTAAATAAACCAGATAAAATAGCGACAAATAAATTAAATAGAATAATTAATATTTTAATTAAATAAATAAAGCAGTGATTGAAGCAAAGTACAGGAACATTACTACAAATTAAGGTGGTATGGAAGATGACCCGAGAAAAGGCCAGTGTTTTTACAGTTTTTATGACAAAACTTTTTTTGACCAAAATAAATCAAATATTGTTTCAGTAAAAACATATGATTTAGTTTTGTTCACATTGTGAAACTAACAATAATTGTTGAAGGGGGTCAAGGGTGTCCTGGAATTTAATGAAAACTTGTTCTTTTCGTTTAAAAAGTTTCTCACCTGATGCCGCCATGCTGATGACAGATATTCAACAACTGTTAATATAAACATGTGAAGAAAATCAAAATATATGTTTCTATGGAGAATTTTTTTATTTATTTTAGCCAATAAAAGTTTTGCCATAAAAACTGCAAAAACACTGGCCTTTTCTCGGGCCCCCTTCCATCTCACCTTAAGGGCAGAGAAGTCGTCCTTAAATTTGAACTATTTGCAACTGATTGGATTTCTATGGAAGACAGCATTGTTATTTAAAATCCATTTGGCCAAGAGACTGAGATTCGTTGATAGATTTCTACAAAATAGATTCAGCTTAAAAGAAACAAGAAGAGGAGACATAAATACTTATTTGAAAAAATAAAAATAAGTGCTCACCTTTTTCCTTATATATATATATATATATATATATATATATAACTACGATTTATGTCAAACTCTTTTATACGGAATAATTATATTTAGGCCCATTCAAAACATCAATTTGTCGCCAAACTATTTATATGTATAATTTTTAACTCATCTGCAAATGGGATTTTTTAGAAATCAGATAGATCAAATAAAAAAAAATTTCAAGAAAAAAATATTTGACCCAAAATTATAGATCAATTGACCCAACATTTTTATGAAACTAATTTCTAACTTGATGAATAATGACCTTTATTTGCAAACCCATCAACATCAAAAAGTAAAACAATTATAAATAATTTGAAATGACTGGTCGTAGATTAAAGAAAAGAAAATAATTTTTTGACTTAAAGCCTACAAATTAAGATAAGAAAAAACTTTTTTTGTGGCAATTAAACAAGTGAATTGAGAATAATGAATTTAAATAGGGCTCTATTCTGATAGTAGACTAAGCTAATACAAAATGATTGGGAGAAATTAATAGCATTTTTCAACCTGTAGATTATTTACGTAACCTTCTTCTACCCTGTGAAATAGCTAGCTTATCTTTCGTTATTCCAAATTTACTTTACTTTACTTTAAAGCTATCACTGTTTCCAGCCTGTGGCCTGGGTCAATTTTTTATTCAAACCATATATTTTTAACTACCGACTTGCTAAGCCTGTCGTAGCTTCATATGCTTTATAATCTAACAAGACCAGGACAGGTACAACATCCAGTCCCAGGCCGTTAATTTATCAATGTGAAAGGGTATACCAGAGGTCCCCAACCTTTTTGTATCTTAGATCACATTCAAAACTAACATTAGTGCGACGGGCACTAACTACTTTTTCAAGGCAAATTTATAGCCGAACATAATTCATAATGAAAATAACACACACACAAATACATATTATTAAAAAGAATTGTGAGTATAAAATTTAAAAATTATTTTTCAAATTCGTATATAAAATAAAGCAAATGGTACACAGGCAAAGTTAATCCAAAACCAGTTTAAGAAATTGAAACAATTTTTACCAAACCAAAAGTCAATGTCAATAAATAAAAAAATACTCCTTTTTTTTACAGATTTAACAAGACCAAAATAAATACACAAGGAAATATTTAACTTCTCACCACCATGCTGATGCTTAGGTACATTTTTAAAATATATATTTATTTTGTGTTTATTCAGGCAACAAAGTTGGGTAGACTAATGTCAAGATATTTACAAAGGAAATAGGAAGTATTAGCATGGTATTAGTGAGTGTGGGGAGAATGATGGATTGGGGTAGGTCTTGGAGATTTGGAAAAAGCAGAACCCTTCATTTTTAAACTATTAGAATGGTAGCTCCGAATAAAAGTACACTTTTAAAATTAGCCGGCAAAGAAAGAGAAATGAGAGAGAGGGATTAGAAAGAGGGGGGCTTTCATTCACCAACTTCTTGAGAACAGCATACCTGGAGATAAGCACAAACTTGATTTTTGTTGGAAAAGTGACAGATTAAAATTATTAGTCAAGAACTTTTCAGCTGTGGTCAAAAAGTGGTGGGCAGACACAAAAAGCTCGATGGGTGCCATGGCGCCCGCGGGCATAGGGTTGGGGACCCCTGGGGTAAACCCACATTTCACAAATGATAAATTCTTTGGCC
Organism: Timema podura; assembly: GCA_033556935.1. Lineage (NCBI taxonomy): Eukaryota > Metazoa > Arthropoda > Insecta > Phasmatodea > Timematidae > Timema > Timema podura. The sequence goes on along the minus strand of JAVRXN010000010.1, from coordinate 103,591,509 downwards.
ATGCCGGGAATCGACCCTGGGATCCTTAGCTCAGTAGACAGACGTTCTACTGACTTAGTTACGGCGTTATTCCACTATGGTATAGATTATAAGATTGGGTCATAGTGTGATCAGTAAAGGTGAGACTGCTACAATTTAGGGTAAATGGAGTGTGTGTACATACGCATAAAAAGACCAATTGAAAACTGCATAGAGCAAATTTCTTTTATGTTTATTGATATAATGATGAAATTCAATCCATCCTAAATAGTATGGAAATGTAACTTAAAGTATGCTCTTTCAGAAAATTCAAAGATTTGAGTTGTAAAATAAATGTAAGAAGTTGAGCTCATTTTACCAAAGCATACCGGAAAGAATAAAGCACACTGCTTAAGCGTTATGCAAGGCGTGTGCAATAGGTAAAGGTTTTTACCTTTGGACACGTTCAGGAGAAAGAATGTCAGCAGATTTCATCTACAAATAAAGATGTTCCAATTTTACAATATATCAAGAATACGTTCTTTCTTAATCATAGCAGACTAGTTTTGTTTTCAAGAATTTGTCAAAGCACATAGCAATAGATTTTTTAACAATTTCAAAAGTGATAGACCGAATAGTTGTTACGAAGATCCAACCAACAAATGGATATTAAATTTTAGACCATCAAGCTCACATAAAGTTTCATAGTGTTAATAATAATAGAATAATAGAATCCCGGTTGGGTGTATTGAGGGTGCTTTTCCCTGAATGTTTTTTTTAACATTCTCCCCCAACGAAAACATGGGTACACTTCCTATATTAAATCTTTCTTATTCAAAACTTTAGCCTGATTAGTAGAATGCGTACAGCCCAAACAGGTGCGGTGCTGAAAAAGAAAATTAATAAAATAATAAAACGAGTGAGCTTGGTATGTATTCCCCAGACACTATGCAACCTGCTTGAACCGCAAAGCATGGCTCCATTCCCAAATCTCTTCTCTCCTTTCCCCCCTCCACAATTTGTTCGAGAAAATCACTTCTCGATTCAAGTGGCACTTACGTACAAGTTCACAAGCAAATAACCAAATGGGTTGTAACTAAAAAAAAAAAAAAAAAAAAGGAAAAAGAAAACGAAAAGCATGCAACCAAATGAAAGTAAGGACGGTAACGGAAGAAGAAAGGTTCCAGAGAAAGTATGTTGCATAATAGGTTATGCAACCAGTAAGAGCTCTTGAAAATTCCAAACTGAGAGAGGTCTTTTTTAATAGGACGGACAAGTTGATCTTACGTAGCGAGTTGTTGAATCATCGGATTCAGTTACGAACATCTTTCAGTTTGAATGGCAAACATCTCCTCTTTATGTCGGTTGACCTTCGGTATTTTACTATATTTGTACCAAAAAAAATCTATGAACATTTATTTGTAATAAGTAAGAAAAATTTGAAAGATGTGTAGCATAAAAGTATTCGTAAATTGAAAAATGACACTTAGACAAAGGACTTGAACCCGGTACCCTTCGCTTAACGGGCTCTATTCGAGTATTCAAGTGTAATTTTTAAAATTTAAGAATACACTTGATACGAATACTTAGATCATTTCCGATCTTCTAAGCTTCATTTGTTCTCTGCAATTAACTCACTAGTTTTATTATTTAATTACTTTATTTTAGCACTGATTCTTACTACCCGTTCTGGCTATACACATATGTACTGATTACTCTAAAAATTTTGGGATAAGGAAGGTTGCATTTGGAGAGAGTGTACCCGCATTTTGGTAGAAGGAGTGTAAAAAATCGTTTAGGTAAAATCAACCTCAGTTCACCCGACCGAGATTCAAACCCCAATCTCCCCGTCATCGGTAGTCCTTTCTATTAGGAGAATTACACCATAAACCATTCAACCACTGAAGAGAGTTTTATTACTATTTTTATCATAATAATAATTTTATATATTCTACTTTAACACAATCTAAAATTTAATACCCATCCGTTGGTTAGATCTTAATAACTATTGAGTCTTATCATTTTTGAAATTTACAAATAATGTATTGCTATGTGCTGTAACAAATTCTTAAAAACAAAATTAGCCTGCTACAGTTAAGAAAGAACGTAGGCGTGATACATCGTAACATTGGAACATCTAAATTTGTAAATAATATCTGTGGTCGCATTCTCTTGAACGTGTCCAAATGTAAAACCTTTCCTAGAATTGTAGTATCTCAAAATCTCCCTATTGCACAAGCTTTGCATTACGTTTCAGCGTAGTTCCTCTGGGTGTCCTCTATTTTACCAGTGTAATAGCAAACTAACTAATAATTAAGTAAAGATAATTTATCAATCTATTACTAAGATATTTTGTGTACGTGTTGTCTGTTCCGGAATAGAACAAAACGTAAATTTATTATCATGAATGACTACTATTCACAAACTACTCGGAGCTATACCTTGATTTACTTACTAGATTACATATATAGCAAGTTTTTAAAAATACAAACTTTTTCTTTGTATTGATAACATTTTAAGCTAAAGGTTCCACATTTCAATTCTCAGCACGGCCGAAAAATCATTGAAATTTGACTTTCACCTTTTACAGTGATGAATTATCTGCCGCAACCCGCTTCAGTGGCCGCAGGGTCTAAGACGTTTCACTCACAATAGACTAGACTGCCGATAACGAGGAAATCGAGGTTCGAATCTCGTTACGGTGTAATGAAGGTTGTTTATCCAAAATTGTTTTCCACTCTTCCTCCACAAAAACGCGGGTGTACTTCCTCTAAATATAAACTTTCTAATCCCTAAAAACCCCTAGCGTAATAATCACGTGTATGAGTACAACCCGAATGGGTAGTAAGACGTGGTGCTAAAAAAAAACTAGTGACCATGGGCTCGATGTTGTGTCCGTTTTTGGTTTAAGTTAATTTGTAAGTCATGTGCGGATATAGCCAGTTGGTTAGGAAAGAGCACGTTAAATCCCTCAATTAAGTAATTAAAGATGATAACACTTCACAATACGTATTATAAGTGTTATTCATAGTTATTGATAATATCTACCGAAAGCGACAGCTACAGATAACGTGACTTGACATATCACTACGTGAAAGTTTATTTCGTAACTTTTTCTAAATGTCAGATATATCCATTCGTAATAAAATTCGGGTATAGTAAGTAGCTTGTGTTCACTGTCGGACCAAGGACATGCGGTGACATTGAACACGTACATACACAGCCCAAACCAATGTGTTCTTCCAAGAGCCAATCAGTGTGTTTTTATAGATTCCGTTTAAGAGCCACAATTTAATCTTGACATTAATCCGTAATTTTTTTTAAAGAAAAATCAAGCAATAGATGTAACCTTGAATAATTACTCAAGTTGGCTCAATTTACCGTTGTTTTTCCCCAGAACTGGTCTTTACGAGTTTATGTCATTATTATAGCAAGTATCGTTTTATCAGCCAAAGTTTGAATCATTTCATAGATCTATAACTAAGAATTGCACAGGGACGAATGGTAATTACGAATAAACACAAACAACAATGTATATCTTATAAACCACACCCAATTGAGTTTATACTTGCGTAATCACGCACAATTTACCTTATGCTTGGGTAGTAAGTCACGTATAATCGAACTTATGCCTTGGTAATAGGTCACACGGAATCGAACTTATCCCTGGGTAATAGGCCACACTATATGCCTGGATAGTAAGTCATACACAGCCTACCTTATGCCCGGGAGATAGGTCACACACAATTAACTTTATTCCTTAGTAATAGATCATACACGATCAAAATTATGCATGGGTAGTAGGTCCCACACAATTGACCTTATGCATGGGTAGTAGGTCACACACAATTGACCATATGCATGGGTAATAAGTCACATACAATCTACCTTATTCCTTGGTAATAGGTCACACACAATTAAGTTTATGCATGGGTAATAGATGAGACACATTTGACCTCATGCATGGGTAATAGGTCACACACAATTAACTTTATGCATGGGTAATAGGTGAGACACATTTGACCTCATGCATGGGTAATAGGTCCCCTAAAATCAACCTTGTTCTTTGGTAGTAGGTCACACACAATTGAACGTATGCATGAGTTATAGATCACACAAATTGACCTTATGCATGGGTAATGTGTCACACACAATCGAACTTATTGCTTGGTAATAGGTCACACAGAATCGAACTTATGCTTGAGTAATCACACACAGTTTACCTTATGCTTGGGTAATAAGTCACTCACAATTGAGCTCATGCATGGGTAATGAGTCACATACAATCGACCTTATTCCTTGAAAATGGGTCACACACAATTAACTTTAGGCATGGGTAATAGGTCACACACAATTGACCTTATGTCTGGGTATTAAGTCACACACAAACCTCAAGCTCACGGCTGAGATACAAGCTGGGTGGAAACCAAATATTGCCAGTCTGACTACTTTTGATTAAAACAATTTTAAAGTTTTACTAAAACTATATAATTTCTGACCATTTGTCTAACTATTCCAAGGGAACAGGATATTGTTGTAATTCTTGAGAAATTGAGCCCTTTTTTGCTTGAATATGGGGTTTAAATCAGCCTATGGACTAAAGACGCTCGAGTGACCCAAAATGGTACTGGTTGCTGGCTTGTTCCTGAGATCTAGTGTAGCTCATATGTGCACATTAGCAATACTCCTTTAATCCGCATCGGTGGTAGCATGGTCTAGCGCATCACTATCATATTAGAATAGTCTTCCAGAGACATAGAGAGCCGAGCTCACATCCCGATAGGGTTTATTGATAGTGTATTTTTTACTTTCTCTCTATCTTACAGGTAGAGAAAGTATTGTGATCGTCAAAAAAATCGAACTCGAGATTTTGATGAATTTTGACGTTTCATGACTTCCTGAATCCGAAAAAGTGGTTTTTGAATTTCCGTCTGTCTGTCTGTCTGTCTGTCTGTCTGTCTGTACCTCCAACTAGAGCCTAAACTATTTTACCGATTGAGCTGAAACTTGATATCTAGGGTTTTCATAGGGTTGCCCCGAGGGGTTTTTGGAATTGGATATCTACCCCTAAAATTAAGGGTAGTTTACTGAAGGGCAAAAAGAGAAAAAGTCGATTTTCTCAAAATCGGCTCTAACGATTTTGATTAAATTTCATTTATAAACATAAATAAATATTCCAAACAAAATGGCTACTCTCAATATTTCGGCAAAATCGTTTTAAGGGCTCCGGTCTGATGCGTAAATTAACATTTTTTTATAATAGCTCCGAAACTATTTGAGATATGAAATTACTTAGCATTACAAATATGTTATATATATTTATAATACAAATATTTTATTCGAAACATATTTTTATAAAATCAATAACTTTCAATATATACGCAATTATATATATATTTTTAACTTTTTGGGCATTAAAGCTTAAGTATTGCGACCGTAAGAAAAACTAACCTGAAATGTTGATGGATGTCGACGTCTCATGACCCTCCGAACCCTTAAAAATAGTCTTTGCAATGCCGTCTGTCTTTGTGTCTATTAAAACTTAAAATTAAGGGTAGTTTACTGAAGGGCAAAAAGAGAAAAAGGCGATTTTCTCAAAATCGGCTCTAACGATTTTGATTAAATTTCATTTATGAACATAAATAAATATTCCAAACAAAATGGCTACTCTCAATATTTCGGCAAAATCGTTTTAAGGGCTCCGGTCTGATGCGTAAATTAACATTTTTTATAATTGCTCCGAAACTATTTGAGATATGAAATTACTTAGCATTACAAATATGTATATATATTTATAATACAAATATTTTATTCGAAACATATTTTTATAAAATCAATAACTTTCAATATATACGCAATTATATATATATTTTTAACTTTTTGGGCATTAAAGCTTAAGTATTGCACCGTAAGAAAAACTAACCTGAAATGTTGATGGATTTCGACGTCTCATGACCCCCGAACCCTAAAAAATAGTCTTTGCAATGCCGTCTGTCTGTGTGTCTATTAAAACTTAAAATTAAGGGTAGTTTACTGAATGGCAAAAAAGAAAAAATTCGATTTTCTCAAAATCGGCTCCAACGATTTTGATTAAATTTCATTTATAAACATTAATAAATATTCCAAACAAAATGGCTACCCTCAATATTCCGGCAAAATGGCTTTAAGGGCTCCGGTCTGATGCGTAAATTAACATTTTTTTAAATAGCTCCGAAACTATTTGAGATATGAAATTACTTAGCATTACAAATATGTATATATATTTATAATACAGATATTTTATCCGAAACATATTTTTATAAAATCAATAACTTTCAATATATACGCAATTATATGATTTTTTTTAACTTTTTGGACATTAAAGTTTAAGTATTGCGACCGTAAAAAAAACTAACCTGAAATGTTGATGGATGTCGACGTCTCATGACCCCCACAACCCTAAAAAATAGTCTTTGCAATGCCGTCTGTCTGTGTGTCTATAAAAACTTAAAATTAAGGGTAGTTTACTGAAGGACGAAAAGAGAAAAATTTGGTTTTCTCAAAATCTGCTTAAACGATTTTGATTAAAATTCGTATCTAGGCGTTGATTAAGATTATAAATAAACTGGCTATTTTCATTTTCCTATAAAAATGATTTTTATGGTACATTACAGAAGCGTTAATTTCCGTATCTCCACAACTATTGGAGAAACTAAACAACTTATCATTGCAAAATTGTAGGACTATTAGAAATAAAAAACTTTTATTTGACATATATTTTTATAAAAACAGCAGTTTCTGAGATATTTGCAAATATATTAATACAATTTTGTGAGCTTTAGTTGTAAACATATACTACTTAAGTCTTAACGCAATAATACTCCAATGCCATAGAGTAATTAAATATAAGTAAGTATCTAAAAAAAGTATGTTATTTTTCCTTAAATCTCTTAGGAGAAATGTTTGCATAGCAATGATCTATCTCCATTTTAGACTCAATAGTCAATATTTACATTTTTTATTGGTCAAAATGTATAAAGGAATAATTAAATATCAATGCGATGACTTGAAGATCTGCAACACCTTTTAAAATGTTAAAATTTTAACCAGAAATCGAAATTTTAATACGAAGTGTTGACCCTTGTGGAAGACATTAAACTGTTTGAAATGCTCTTAGGTGGACAAAGATGCGCCTCTTTTCTCATTGATTCTATATCATTGTATATTATTTTATGCGTGTTCTTATGTGGAGTGGTGATGATACAATGTACATTATTCCGTTCAGAAACCTTACGAGTTTATAGAAAGAGAGAGAAAGTCTGTGCGGTGTGCCGTACCATTTATTTTATTTCTAAATTGTTTCCCACCCTCCCTCAGCCCAAATGCGTTATATTTCCTCTAAAATTTCACCTCCCTCATCCTTAATTTTTACTTTTTCTCTATCTTACAGGTAGAGAAAGTATTGTGATCGTCAAAAAAATCGAACTAGAGATTTTGATGAATTTTGACGTTTCATGACTTCCTGAATCCGAAAAAGTGGTTTTTGAATTTCCGTCTGTCTGTCTGTCTGTCTGTCTGTCTGTACCTCCAACTAGAGCCTAAACTATTTTACCGATTGAGCTGAAACTTGATATCTAGGGTTTTCATAGGGTTGCCCCGAGGGGTTTTTGGAATTGGACATCTACCCCTAAAATTAAGGGTAGTTTACTGAAGGGCAAAAAGAGAAAAAGTCGATTTTCTCAAAATCGGCTCTAACGATTTTGATTAAATTTCATTTATAAACATTAATAAATATTTCAAACATAATGGCTACTCTCAATATTTCGGAAAAATGACTTTAAGGGCTCCGGTCAAATGCGTCAATTAACATTTTTTTAAATAGCTCCGAAACTATTTGAGATATGAAATTACTTAGCATTACAATTATGTATATATATTTATAATACAGATATTTTATCCGAAACATATTTTTATAAAATCAATAACTTTCAATCTATACGCAATTATATGAATTTTTTAACTTTTTGGACATTGAAGTTTAAGTATTGCGACCGTAAAAAAAAACTAACCTGAAATGTTGATGGATGTCGACGTCTCATGACCCCCACAACCCTAAAAAATAGTCTTTGCAATGCCGTCTGTCTGTGTGTCTATAAAAACTTAAAATTAAGGGTAGTTTACTGAAGGGCGAAAAGAGAAAAATTTGGTTTTCTCAAAATCTGCTCAAACGATTTTGATTAAAATTCGTATCTAGGCATTGATTAAGATTATAAATAAACTGGCTATTTTCATTTTCCTATGAAAATGATTTTTAGGGTACTTTACAGAAGCGTTAATTTCCGTATCTCCACAACTATTGGAGAAACTAAACAACTTATCATTGCAAAATTGTAGGACTATTAGAAATAAAAAACTTTTATTTGACATATATTTTTATAAAAGCAGCAGTTTCTGAGATATTTGCAAATATATTAATACAATTTTGTGAGCTTTAGTTGTAAACATATACTACTTAAGTCTTAACGCAATAATTCTCCAATGCCATAGAGTAATTAAATATAAGTATCTAAAAAAGTATGTTATTTTTCCTTAAATCTCTTAGGAGAAATGTCTGCATAGCAATTATATATCTCCATTTTAGACTCAATAGTAAATATTTACATTTTTTATTGGTCAAAATGTATAAATGAATAATTAAATATCAATGCGATGACTTGAAGATCTGCAACACCTTATAAAATGTTAAAATTTTAACCAGAAATCGAAATTTTAATACGAAGTGTTGACCCTTGTGGAAGACATTAAACTGTTTGAAATGCTCTTAGGTGGACAAAGATGCGCCTCTTTTCTCATTGATTATATATCATTGTATATTATTTTATGCGTGTTCTTATGTGGAGTGGTGATGATAGAATGTACATTATTCCGTTCAGAAATCTTACGAGTTTATAGAAAGAGAGAGAAAGTCTGTGCAGTGCTCCGTACCATTTATTTAAGCTAAGTCTTACTATCTATTCGGGTTGTATGCAGATGTAATAATCACGCTAATGTGTTAGGGATGAGTAAGGTTGAATTTATAGGAAGTGAAACCGCCTTTACGTGGAAAACAACTTTGGAAAAAGCACCCCCAGTCTACCCGACCTATATTCGAGCCTTGATCTCCCCGTCCTCAAGAGTCTATCTGAAGACGAAACTAGTGTGTTAGCCAACTATGCCAGGGAGGTGGGATTATTGAGATTTAAATAAAATGTTTGTTCACATTTATAGGTAAATAAAAAAATAGCATAATATTTTTGCAGCAAAATCTTGAATGTTTACAAAGCTGTCAGAATCAAGATATTTGTGAATTGTACTTTTTTTTTAACGACAATGTGATTTCCTTAGATTTGGATTACACTTAATGTATATCCTCTCAAGTTGAAGGTAATTCGTTGATTTTTACTTTCTCTCTATCTTACAGGTAGAGAAAGTATGGTGATCGTCAAAAAAATCGAAGTCGAGATTTTGATGAATTTTGACGTTTCATGACTCCCTGAATCCGAAAAAGTGGTTTTTGAATTTCCGTCTGTCTGTCTGTCTGTCTGTCTGTCTGTCTGTACCTCCAACTAGAGCCTAAACTATTTTACCGATTGAGCTGAAACTTGATATCTAGGGTTTTCATAGGGTTGCCCCGAGGGGTTTTTGGAATTGGATATCTACCCCTAAAATTAAGGGTAGTTTACTGAAGGGTAAAAAGAGAAAAAGTCGATTTTCTCAAAATCGGCTCTAACGATTTTGATTAAATTTCATTTATGAACATTAATAAATATTCCAAACAAAATGGCTACTCTCAATATTTCGGCAAATCGCTTTAAGGGCTCCGGTCTGATGCGTAAATTAACATTTGTTATAATAGCTCCGAAACTATTTGAGATATGAAATTACTTAGCATTACAAATATGTATATATATTTATAATACAAATATTTTATCCGAAACATATTTTTATAAAATCAATAATTTTCAATCTATACGCAATTATATATATATTTTTAACTTTTTGGACATTAAAGCTTAAGTATTGCGATCGTAAAAAGAACTAACCTGAAACGTTGATGGATGTCGAAGTCTCATGACCCCCCGAACCCTAAAAAATAGTCTTTGCAATGCCGTCTGTCTGTGTGTCTATTAAAACTTAAAATTAAGGGTTGTTTACTGAAGGGCAAAAAAAAAAAAAGTCGATTTTCTCAAAATCTGCTCAAACGATTTTGCTTAAATTTCATTTATAAACATTAATTAATATTCCAAACAAAATGGCTACCCTCAATATTTCGGCAAAATGGCTTTAAGGGCTCCGGTCTGATGCGTCAATTAACAATTTTTATAATAGCTCCGAAACTATTTGAGATATGAAATTACTTAACATTACAAATATGTATATATATTTATATTACATATATTTTATCCGAAACATATTTTTATAAAATCAATAACTTTCAATCTATACGCAATTATATGACTTTTTTAACTTTTTGGACATTAAAGTTTAAGAATTGCGACCGTAAAAAAAACTAACCTGAAATATTGATGGATGTCGACATCTCATGACCCCCCGAACCCTAAAAAATAGTCTTTGAAATGCCGTCTGTCTGTGTGTCTATAAAAACTTAAAATTAAGGGTAGTTTACTGAAGGGCGAAAAGAGAAAAATTTGGTTTTCTCAAAATCTGCTCAAACGATTTTGATTAAAATTCGTATCTAGACGTTGATTAAGATTATAAATAAACTGGCTATTTTCATTTTCCTATGAAAATGATTTTTAGGGTACTTTAGAGAAGCGTTAATTTCCGTATCTCCACAACTATTTGAGAAACTAAACAATTTATCATTGCAAAATTGTAGGACTATTAGAAATAAAAAACTTTTATTTGACATATATTTTTATAAAAGCAACAGTTTCTGAGATATTTGCAAATATAATAATACAATTTTGTGAGCTTTAGTTGTAAACATATACTACTTAAGTCTTAACGCAATAATTCTCCAATGCCATAGAGTAATTAAATATAAGTATCTAAAAAAGAATGTTATTTTTCCTTAAAGCTCTTAGGAGAAATGTCTGCATAGCAATGATATATCTCCATTTTAGACTCAATAGTAAATATTTACATTTTTTATTGGTCAAAATGTATAAATGAATAATTAAATATCAATGCGATGACTTGAAGATCTGCAACACCTTAAAAAATGTTAAAACTTTAACCAGAAATCGAAATTTTAATACGAAGTGTTGACCCTTGTGGAAGACATTAAACTGTTTGAAATGCTCTTAGGTGGACAAAGATGCGCCTCTTTTCTCATTGATTCTATATCATTGTATATTATTTTATGCGTGTTCTTATGTGGAGTGGTGATGATACAATGTACATTATTCCGTTCAGAAATCTTACGAGTTTATAGAAAGAGAGAGAAAGTCTGTGCGGTGCGCCGTACCATTTATTTTTATTTGTGTTGAATAGAAATGCTATGTATTCCATAAAAATATTTTTTTTTTAATAAAAGTATTTTTAATAGGTAACTGGCTGCATGTGACCCACGGGCCATAATTTGATCAGGGATGTCTTTTACCATTCAACTGCTGAAGCAGGTCTTATCCTTATTAAATTAGCGTAATTAATGAATACGTATAGTCTGAACGGGTACCAAGACGTGGTTTTAAAATATGACCCGGTGACTCTAGCTAATACTGTTAGATAAAATAGTTTTTACGCGTGGTTATGTAATAACAGATATTATACTTGAAATAAATATTTGGAGGTAACTAATCGAGTGTAAGCACCGGAAATTAAAATATTTTTCGATTGTGTCGTATTATAAAATGGTAAGCTTGATTGTTTAGTGGTAGATATTTGAGTATATGTTTGATCATGGAAGTTTTAATAATTTACTTTAAGTATTTGAGGCTATGTGAGAAAACGGCAAGCTAAAATGTCTGGCAGTAGATATTTGAAAAGTTTGCGCTAGGTGGTTAAGGATATGCGTGAATATGAAAAGTTTGAATGTTTGGAGGTTGATATTTAAAATTATGAGGTTGCAAAGTTTGCATCCTTTGGGGGTGAGTATTTTAGGTTTTGTTCAAGCGTGGTAGAATTGAATGTTTTGACGTTAAATGTTTGAGGTTATGTATGAACAAAAGAGGTTTAACTATTCGGTGCTAAGTTACTAATGAGAGATATGGGTGAGGAAAGTGTGCATGTTTAGGGCCAGTTTCATAGTCAGATTTAGTACGCCTCGAGTGTGGCGCTACACTAAATACAGGATGACACCTACCTAGAACAGAATGGAATGGGACAGTTTCATAGTCAGACCTAGTACACCCCAAGTGCGGTGCTATAGTAAATACAAGACACTTACCTAGACCAGAATGGAATGGGCCAGTATTATATGCGAAACAGGTCATTTCCATTTGAGTTTAGGTAGGTGTTGTTTTGTATTTGGTACAGTGGCGTACTAAGGCTGACTATGAACCTAGCCCTAAGGGCCACTGTGCACTAGGCTACCAGGTCTTCCGCGTTCAGTGAGAATGCTTCTGGTTAATGGGACAACGGCCACTTGGATACTGGACGGCGCGGCGTGCAGGCGGCCGGATGTTTACACATGATTAAATAGCAGGTAGCGCTCTGGCAGTTGAAACAAGAGCGGCCAGTCATCTCTAAACATCACTCTTGTCTTATCAGTAGAGATAGGGTAAATTCGCTTTTGCGAAAAAACGCGAAAAGAAAAAAAAGGGTCGAAAATAGGGTATTTATAAGTTTTCTTTGCATTTCATGGCATTTGAAAGTGTTTAAAGCGATTTTTATTTCGCGAATTAACGCGAAAAACGTGATTTTGAGAGTATTTTAGCTAAATTATTCTATTTAGCGAAATAGACGCGAATTCCCTTAAAATGCTGAGAATTTCTATAAAACGATGTTTTTCAGCGGAAATAAGTGATTAAAAAATCATTGAGTTTCACTCGTCTGTGTGCTTCAGCTCGGGTTTTACTTGCATCCTGTGCCTTCCACAGCCCATCCGGCTAATCGCCACATTCCGTTAGTCGTTGCTTTTATCATAAATCCTTTGTATAGGCCCTAAAAACATTGACGAAAGACATTTTTACCTATTTTGCTACAAAATGCTAAATTATGCCACAAAACGCTAAATTTCCAATAATTAATGCTAAAAAAACTGAAAATTAATGCTATTTTACCCTATCAGTATTACTTATCAGTGTTGTTTATGGAGTTAGCATGGTTTTAAAACATACCATAATATTTTTTCTTTCAATATGGAAATGTACAGATATCCTTGTGTAATTAAATTGTTTCTTCAAATCTTGTTTAAGCACCGCATCTTACTACCCGTTTGTGCTATTCGCTTTTCTTCATATTGCCTAAGATCTTGATAAAATAGTGCAAACAATCCCTTCTCATCGCGCGTTTGTAACGTAGGATGTACCCAGAATCTCGTCTTGTGTTTCGCCGTTTTCTCAACAAGTACCAAAATGCTGCTACTTGCTTCGCGTTAATTTTGTTGAATGAGGGGGGGAAAAAAAGTAAAAATGGCTGAATTGGCAAGGTCACTACACATGGCCGCGGCAACGACGGGTCGCGTGACCAGGTCAGCTAGTGTGCGAGGGCGCTTAGGCCCGGTGTACACATCCGTGTTTTTAACGTGCGGTGTTGCTGCGGTGCCGTAACGGGACTGGACAAATCAATACACACACTGCGGGGAAATGACGCACATTACTCATTCGGCCACCATCAGAGATGGATTTATTTCGGAGAAAAAGTGTAATTTTGGCTTATCTTGTATACAATCCGATTAATAATATTAGAAAATGGTTAGTTTAATTTTTTTTCTTGAAATAAGGTACTGAGAGACCGGAGCTGCGTGAGCGGTACCATTGCGGTGCTTTGGGGAACTGCGGGTCAATATGCACGCAAGATGGACGTGCGGTACCGCAACGTCACCAGAGGTATGTGTACACTGCTCCACCCATCTTATAGTATCCCAAACCATAATTCCGGCACCGCAGCGGAATCGCATGCTAAAAACACGGATGTGTGCACCAGGCCTTAGTGTTAAATATTTGAGTACTTATGTAAGCGTGTAAAAGTATCATGTTTGTCTATAATTATTAAAAGCCATTTGTGAGTTAGAGAAATCTAAGAGCTTTTTGTAAATCTGCCAAAGAATTTATTCTGATCCAGACATGTTTCTTTATCAATTAGTTATGTTATATATCTGCTGCAAAACTTATATTTATCAAATGGTAGTAAATTCTTCATAAAATAAGTAGACGCCAACTCTTTTCATGTGATTGAAAACTACATAGAAATATTTATGTGATAATAATCAAATATTAAGAATGTATTAATGTTAAATATAGTTGTCAAGCCTTCATTAAATAATTAAATACCAAATATAGTGTATATAAACTACATACTGAATTGCAAGATATTAAAAATACTTTGATGCCTTTGAAGCTAGTCAAGAAACTAGATCAGCAATATGTGCAAACAAAACCGTTTGCCAGAATTCTATTATTTCTCTCTTAATTGGCTATCAAATAGATAGTTATTTCAATCTTAATAGGTTATTCAGTAGCTCATTAGCTCTCTCTTAAAATGATATCCAATAGTTCATTCATTCCATCATAATAGGCTATCAAGCAATTCATCCGTTTCATTTTAATAGCGAGAAAGTCTTTATTAATTCCACCGCGTCTTTACCAGGGCTGTATACGTTTTTATTACACTAATGGGGAAGGGATGAGGAAGATAGAATTTACATTAAGTGTATCCGCATTTTCGTAGAGGCAAAATTAGAAATAATTTATTTAAGACCATCCTTAGTACAACTGAAGGAGGATCGAACCCCAACCTTCCCGTCACTGGCAAATCAGACTGTATGAACGTGACATTTATTACACGTGCTCACCGATGCGGGTATTTTCTTAGGTTATCCAGTAGCTCTATTGTTCCCTCTCAATATCTACTAAGTTTCGCATTATTTACTTCCTAATGGCACGCCATTAACTCGATATTTCCTTCCTACAAGCACTCCAGTAGCTCGTTAGTTCTTTCTTATAGACACCTAGTAGCGCGCTAGTTCTTTTTATAGGCACTCTAGTAGATCGTTAGTCTTTTTATAGGAACTCCAGTAGTTCGTTAATTCTTTATTATAGGCACTTCAGTAGTTCGCTAGTTATTTCTTATAGACACTCTAGTAACTCGTTAGTTCCTTCTTAATAGGTTATTCAGTAGCTTGTTAGTTCCTTCCCAATGTTTATTTAAGCTACGTGCTAGGAACTCAGTAGCTCATTATTTCGTTTTATAGGCACTCCAGCAGTGCATTAGTTCTTTCTTATATACACTCTAGTGAATCGTTAGTTCTTTTAATAGGCACTCTAGTAGCGCGTTAGTTCTTTTTATGGACACTTTAGTAGCTCTTAATTCCTTTTTTAATCAATTTCATCACCTTGCTAGTACCAAATTTACTAAGAGTGTTTGATTAATATGCTTTGATTATACACAAATATCTAGCCCTCAACATTTCAAGTTTGGGAAACCTATTTTCTTCCCAAGAAACACTCAACTATATTTAAAGATCTGTAAAGCCTCGTGAGAAAAAAAAAAGACATCAACAGTTATATTCTTGTTTTATTATGTCT
Source organism: Timema podura (assembly GCA_033556935.1). Lineage (NCBI taxonomy): Eukaryota > Metazoa > Arthropoda > Insecta > Phasmatodea > Timematidae > Timema > Timema podura. The sequence goes on along the minus strand of JAVRXN010000010.1, from coordinate 103,575,880 downwards.
GCTCGTTGCGTTATTTTCAGTGTGCACTTGAAAACCTCGTGCCACTGAATTATGACACCTGGTATACAAAGGTCAGCCAGTGGTCCGTGATACGTGAGTGGAATGAAGTCAAGGCATGCCTTATGCACGGAATACTTACGATAGTCAATATTTCTACACATATGGAATTTCCTTTTCCAGGCTTACGGAAGGTGAATCTAACTTATATGTGGAATTTCCATTTGATCATTATTTCAGTGAAATTAGATTTATTTTTCATTAGATCAGTTTAACCCCTTCACATTTTATGACCCCCCCTCCCCCCTTGTTCAGTTAGATGCCTTGCCTTGTCCCACTCAGTTTAGAGGACTTCCACTTTTATTTCTTTGAAATGAAACTTAACTTGTTATGTTATATTATTTCGTACCTCAAGGATTACCTGGGTTATGTTGATCATATGAGTGCCGTACTAGGTGTGCCTTTTAACGGAGCTGCTCTAGGTATGCCTTTTAACTGGACTGTTCAAGGTAGGCGTTTTAACGATCTGCTATAAGTGTACGTTTTAATGGGGCTTAAATATGTGTACGTTCTACTAGGGACACACTAAGGGTACGAGTAAACGTGGTTGAACAATTTTACAGTTTAAAACGGCTGCACTATGCCTACGGTTAATGATGCTGAACAAGTTTACAGTTTAACATGGCTGCACTATGAATACGGTTAATGGGCTGAACAATGTTTACAGTTAACATGGCTGCACTATGGCTACGGGTTAATGGGCTGAACAATGTTTACAGTTTAACATGGCTGCACTATGGCTACGGTTAATGGGGCTGAACAATGTTTACAGTTTAACATGGCTGCACTATGGCTACGGGTTAATGGGGCTGAACAATGTTACAGTTTAACATGGCTGCACTATGGCTACGGTTAATGGGCTGAACAATGTGTACGTTTAACATGGCTGCACTATGGCTACGGTTAATGGGCTGAACAATGTTTACAGTTTAACATGGCTGCACTATGCTACGGGTTAATGGGGCTGAACAATGTTTACAGTTTAACATGGCTGCACTATGGCTACGGGTTAATGGGCTGAGCAATGTTTACAGTTTAACATGGCTGCACTATGGCTACGGGTTAATGGGGCTGAACAATGTTTACAGTTTAACATGGCTGCACTATGGCTACGGGTTAATGGGGCTGAACAATGTTTACAGTTTAACATGGCTGCACTATGGCTACGGGTTAATGGGGCTGAACAATGTTTACAGTTTAACATGGCTGCACTATGGCTACGGGTTAATGGGGCTGAACAATGTTTACAGTTTAACATGGCTGCACTATGGCTACGGGTTAATGGGGCTGAACAATGTTTACAGTTTAACATGGCTGCACTATGCCTACGGGTTAATGGGGCTGAACAATGTTTACAGTTTAACATGGCTGCACTATGGCTACGGGTTAATGGGGCTGAACAATGTTTACAGTTTAACATGGCTGCACTATGGCTACGGGTTAATGGGGCTGAACAATGTTTACAGTTTAACATGGCTGCACTATGCCTACGGGTTAATGGGGCTGAACAATGTTTACAGTTTAACATGGCTGCACTATGGCTACGGGTTAATCAGTCTGAACAATGTTTAAAAACCAATGTGGCCGAACGGGTTGGTAGAATTCACTTAGATAGTAAAAAACCGCATACTTTTTTATTTTAGCAGGTTACTGAGAAAGTTGAACTTAATTATTTTTGTGTGGACACACATCACACTCACGTGGCTAACCATGCTCCAGTTGAATTGCATTTATTTACCGTGCCAACAAATATGTTTGTTCGATGAATTGAACATGTAATCTCTTATATCACAAATATGGTGTTGAGTTGGCAGGTGAATGGGGGGATATCTGATAGAAGGAATAACAACCGGTTTGGGAAATTAATTAAATGGCACGAATACATGGGACTCACTGGTTACATAACTGGAAAAGAGACCAAATTATCATTGTTAAAACAAATAAATGGTATGAAAATCGTACATATTTTCTTATACAGTGTATTTATTAAAGCATGAGAAAAATTTTCAAAAATAGGGTTTTAGTAAACTACCATTAATTAGGTTATCTTCAGAAAATAAACCTATCATCTTGTTGTTCTCAATAAACACTCCTCACAAACAAATTTTAAACAAATTGTTAAACCAGCCAAACCACCCTCAAATTATTTTTATTTTTAAAAATAAAAAAAATAGATTCTTATTTATCATGAAAAATAACAACTATAAACTAATATTGTTAAAAGCCAATTTCAAAAAATTATAATATTTTTAAAATCTTTCATCCTTAAATCACTATTTTTTTTTACAAAACCAACATATAATATTAACTTATTTACCAATTAAAATAGTCTAAAAATATTTTAGACAAAAATAAACAAATAAAATTATTTATAGTTTAAAAATTGAGCGGATACCCATTTTGAACCAAATCTCAATTTTTAAAATATTCCCACTAAGAAAAATCATCCATCAGTGAACTACTCTTAAACGAATTTTTGCCCGATAAAAGAGTACACAGTTTTATTTTTTATGTCAAACATTACCCAAACATCAATTTTAAACAAAATACTTAAATCCGTTTTAGAAATATTTAGAATTTTCGTAAATCTCTTATCATTATACTGTCCTTTATCGGATTTTTACCAAAAAACCAAGTATAAAATATAATAATAATAATAATAATAATACCTACCACCGCGTTTACCCGTTTGGATTATACGATTAAGTACCAAAATACGCTAATGGATTTGGAACTGAGAAGGTTGAATCTAGAGGAAGTGGACCCACATTTGCGTGGAGGGAGAGTGGAAAACCATTTAGGAAAAACCCACTTCCAGTTTACCCAAACGAGATTCGAACTTCGATCTACCCATCCTTGGAAGTCTAGCTCAACATGAAACTAGCGCGTTAGCTAACCACGCCACCGAGGTTGGTCAAGTATATATAGTGTTATTTGTGAGGTCAAACATTTTCTGCATATCAATTTTAAGCAAATTGTTGGAGCAATTTCAAAAAATCTGTGATTCAAAGAAATAACTCATTAGTAAAATAACCTTAATTTGAGAGCAAGGGTCAAAATAAAAGAAATACTTCCTGAGGTATAACCCTATAAAATCTAAATATCAAGATTTGAACAAAAACCATCAAACCATTTGGGATCCAGGGCCAGGGACAGAAAAACAGAATTGTAAAATCCACTGGATTGTGCTCAAGTTAAAAAAAAAAGTAAGAATTCATCATAATCTCGAGATATATTTTTTCACGATTATAATAATTTCTCTTGACATGAGAAATTAAAAACTGACAATTTTTGTCTCTCCAAGTATCCTTGATCCACGTCATAGTATCCGACCGATATATACGTATGTTAAAGACTATTTTGTAAAGACTGAGGATGGTAACATTTTATAGAAAATGTGACCACATTTTCGAGCAGGGAGCATTTAGGTGAGTAACCCTCAGTAGGTCTACAACTTGCCGGGATTCAAAAAATGACCTCCCCACCACTGGCAAACCAGACCATATGCAATTGATTCCGGGATCATGATCCAATAACGTTAACTTAACGTACACATAATGTAACGGTTCTGATCATGTTTTTAAATGGAAGCCATCCACTTCGGTGGCCGCTTGGTCTACGGCGTCAATCTCGAAATAGACTAGACTGCCGTAGACGAGGAGATTAGGGTTCGAATCTCGATTGGATGTACCTGAGGTCGGTTTTCCCTAAATCGCAAATGCGGGTACACTTCCTCTCAATTCAACCTGACTCATTCCTTACATATTAGCGTAATTAGTACATATGGGTATGACCCAAACTTTCGGTAATATGTTGCACTAAAAAAATAATTAAAGTCACATTAGACAGAGGGACATAATGTTTGATGATTTATTTTATCATTATAACACAAACTTTTTAACAGATATATACCTATTATCTCTAGTATTTTCTTGTCTTAAATGCCTCTGGCCTCAAGGAACTCGAGAGTTCATGGCCACCAGAATGCAAGCCCGCAACTCGAACCCTATCCTGAGACACCTCTATTCAATCCATAACCTAAACACAACTTCCTTTAAATCAATTTTCACATTATGCTCTCATCAAAATCTTGACATATTAAGGAGTCTTGTATCTTCAGGTTTCCCAACTTAAATGTTGTATAAACACCTGTCATCACCCAAACGAATCACGTGACCACCACACCCTAACTTACGCGTCTTTATTATCCTTAATATGTTGGAGGATGCAGAATAGTGAATGAACTAGTATTAAGCATGGCTTACACGATGCGAGCTACTGGCTAGTCTGTAGCGTAGCTGGCCTTCTAACTGGGTGGACTTAACTGGCTTTTCTCTACTGACCCCTGCTATTCACACGTTGCGAGCTACTGCTAGTCTGTAAGACAGTAGCTGGCCTTCTAACTGGGTAGACATCTACTGGGCTTTTCTCTACTGACCCCTGCTATTCACACGTTGCGAACTACTGGCTAGTCTGTAAGGCAGTAGCTGGCCTTCTAACTGGGTGGGCATCTATTGGGCTTTTCTCTACTGACCCCTACTATTCACACGTTGCGAGCTACTGGCTAGTCTGTAAGACAGTAACTGGCCTTCTAACTGGGTAGACATCTACTGGGCTTTTCTCTACTGACCCCTGTTATTCACACGTTGCGAGCTACTGGCTAGTCTGTAAGACAGTAGCTGGCCTTCTAACTGGGTGGACATCTACTGGGCTTTTCTCTACTGACCCCTGCTATTCACACGTTGCGAGCTACTGGCTAGTCTGTAGGACAGTAGCTGGCCTTCTAACTGGTGGACATCTACTGGGCTTTTCTCTACTGACCCCTGTTATTCACACGTTGCGAGCTACTGGCTAGTCTGTAAGACAGTAGCTGGCCTTCTAACTGGGTAGACATCTACTGGGCTTTTCTCTACTGACCCCTGCTATTCACACGTTGCGAGCTACTGGCTAGTCTGTAGGACAGTAGCTGGCCTTCTAACTGGGTGGACATCTACTGGGCTTTTCTCTACTGACCCCTGTTATTCACACGTTGCGAGCTACTGGCTAGTCTGTAAGACAGTAGCTGGCCTTCTAACTGGGTAGACATCTACTGGGCTTTTCTCTACTGACCCCTGCTATTCCACGTTGTGAGCTACTGGCTAGCCAATAAGACAGCAGCTGTCCTACTAACTGGGTGGACAGTTATTGGGCTCTGCTGTTTGGTGACCGTAAGTTAAAATGTCTGAAGATCGTGTAGTTATTATTCGCAGGGTAATAAAATCATTTTATTTAATATTGTGTGATGAATTATCAGATATAAATAAGTAGGTGAGGAATAGGACAATTAAATAAAAAAACGCTGACAACTACCAAGTGCGATATCATCAGGTGTCTGGCCAGCTACTGACTGACCTGTGCGTCCACACGAAGCCAGTGGCTGGCTTATCCGCGGAGTGGAGGAAGGCCAGTGGACAGTAAAACAAAAATATTTGAAGTTGCTGGCCAGGCCAGCTGCTGACCTACTCGCACGGTCAGTAACTCGGCCGACCTGTTTACATGAAGCCAGTAGCTGACCCTCAGTTACTGGCTCTATCAACTCGCAAGCCAACTCGTCCCGTGTAAACGAAGCATTACTTCCAGCTTGTAGCTGAGTGATATGAGTGTTTTAGGATATTTTATGCATGAGAGTTTGTATTAAATGTGATATATTTAGGGAGCAAATTTTTAGGCACCAAAATATTTAAACTAAGCAGGAAATAGGCATTAAAATATATGGGATCTAGCACAAAAATAGGCACTTAGGAAAAAATTGGCACAAAATAAGCACTGTATAGCTGATTTACTACAAGCTATAAATCATAGCTTAAAATAAATTCACAATGCTGTTAATCACTAGACACTTTTAAAGATTTTAAGTAGTAAAAATTGTTTACATTTTCACGTATGTTTTTATAATTTAAAAAGCTTCGTGTTTTACTTCACACGATGTCAAGGGACAAAATTTCCAATTTGCTATTTCCAAAGAGATTTAACTTTTCTCCTGCAAGGGCATGCTGTTTTCTCCCAAGATGTCCTGCCACTGGTCTCATTGTCCTCCACCAAAGATTTTGTTGTAATACTCTTTCAAGTTTTGTTGTGATTCCTGAGGCAACATATCTGATAACATGCTTCATGCCTTCTTGTATTTGACGCATCTTCTTCACTGAATTTGTTAAAGGGAGATTCCTTGCTTCTATTGCTGTGATGACCCCTGGCAGGCTGCCGAAATGGTTCTTCACATGGTCAGATCTGCATCAACAATGCTAGAAGATGTAGCAGCCTTTGCCTTCCTCATTGAAGCTGAATCCACTTCATAAAATGTATGGATTACCTAAAATAAAGAATATTATGTAAATACTAAATAAACAAAATAAATTATAACAGACTTACGTAATTTATTTAGTCAATAAATCGGTTCTCATTCGTTTTTAATAAGTATGGATGGTAGTTTAGTATTTTGTATGAGTATGATACGAAAAGAAGAAGAAGAGAAGAATATTAGTATGGTTGTTTCAAACTATAGTAAGTTATAGTAAAAAATATATGTATTAGTAGACTATAGCTGCTAAAAATATATTATGAATATTCTAAATAGCCATGTAAAACTATAAAGAAGTTTTGTAGGATGGATATTAAAACACACACACATATAGATAGCTCATAATGTCGTCAATGCTGTTTGTTTTATAAAGCACTAGTTGAATGCCCGTTCTTTGCACGGGATATTGTGTTATTATTTATTTTTGGATTAAAATGAGTAGTTTTTGTTTGAAGCTTAATGGCATGAATTTTAGCGCTACCCGAGAAACACCGCGAGGAGGTGACCCTGTATCGTTTCTCATGGGGAGTTTTATTTTCGGCAGGCCCCCTTGTCTACTACCTGGGGCGTTATCAGCTGAGCGTAACTGGACAGGTCTCCCCCCTCCCACCAATCCCCACCACACCCACCACCACACACCACCCCGGGCCGGGCCCTCTCACTCACAAAGACACAACAAACACCACAAAATTCAGCAAAATATAAACTACATACTTCTTTCTAACGTCTCTTGGAGTTGCATATTAAAACGTAATTACAGATTTTAATTAATTGTCTGTATTCATTTTTTCCATTCTTTAGAAGCATCTACGGGGTTAAAAATAATTTCTATATTTTTTCGAAACCATTATTAGAACAAACTTATCGGATTATTACCTTCTAAACGCTTAAAAAGAGTTTATAAAGCAATATTGTTGATTAGGGTAGCTACCCAAATATCACCCCCTTAATCACAAAACATCGGAATGAAACATCTTTACTTTTCCTAATTAGCTTATAAGGAACGCCTGTGCCAAATTTCAGCCCTCTAGCTTCATGGGAAGTGTGAGAATGAATGATTAGTGAATCAGTAAGTCAGTCAGTAAGTCAGTCAGGGCTTTCGGTTTTATATATAGAGTGATAATATTACTAAAAGCTGGAAAATTTATGTTTTTTCAAATATTTTAAACAAATTTTGAACCCTGTTATTACATTTAATGGTTAAATTAATGAAACTTTCCTCTTTCGCGCACGTTTGGCAGAAGATAATTCTTCCACCTGTCGTGAAATTGGTATCACCACCTATACATTGATTAAATAAATCGCTTTTGCTTGATTTTTCCTTGGACATTTTTACCACAGTTAAAGCCAGCCACATACGGTGCAGGATTCGTTGCTATATCGCTTACTCGGCGTTGAGCAGGGCTCGCTGTTGGAAAATGGCATGATGCCTCGGCTGCTGCTTTCCCTTGATAATTTCTCTTGCTATTTTCCGTGCTTGTTCCCTGCTCGATTGGGAGGTGAGCCAATCAGAGAGCAACCTTCAGTAACGTGACCAGGCACGACGATTGCCACTGTTTACGTGCAGTCAGTGATAGAGGTGGTTACGTTAATGTGATCTCCTACATTTTCTGCGCCTCCTCAGGGCATCAATTATTGAAAATATCGCCATCACTAATTGTCTTCAACGAATACAAACTGTCATCATCACCGTCCATGTTTGTTGACAACAGAGCTAGCGTTCTCTCGCGCTCTCTCTTAAACTAGCTGTATGGCTGCAGACGGCGAGCCTCGTCTGAAGCCAACCCAGCAGCGCAGCACACACAGCAACGAGCAGCGAAATCCAGCAGGCAATCTAGCAACAAACCTGCACCGTGGATAAGGATACAAAAAAAAACTAAAATCCAAAAGAAAGTAGTTCCCCAATTTTTTTTTTTTTTTACGAATAACTAAATTTGATTATATTGACCAATTAATAGCTTGCCAATGACCGAGTTAATCTCTTAGGCCCATTTTTTCTTCATGAAACCCACTCCCACTCCGATCTGCAAACCACCCGCTCCCCCCACGTTTGTTGGTAAACCATAGAATCTCCGCGATCGCAAATTTTACAACGGTTGTACCTTCTTTTGAAATACTTGTGCAAACTTGAGTAGCTGACCTTGATACATCAGTGGTTGGAATATCTGGAGATAGTCCAGATTGTTCTAGTTAATTTAGAATCCCAGTAAATGTATTATTTATCTCCACTGTGTCAGTATAATTAAAGGTTTCAGTTCCCCCACTCCCCGTGCTTAACGTTTTACTATTCATTCAGGCATATCTACACTTGCGAATTTAGGATGATAAAGGTAGAATAATTAGGAAATGTATCCATATTTGTATGGAGAAAAAGAGTGAGAAATCAATCAGGGAATAAAAACTTTCATTACATAAAAACCTGGGTTCAAACTCCCAACTTACCTGTCACCTGCAAAACAGACAATATTTGAAATAAGACACAGAAAAATATAGGCTTACCTATTCAAAATTACAGAGAAACATCACCCCGAGCGGTGGTTAAACTGTCTTGGGTGTTAGACAAGCATTGCACTCTGTCGCTGTTGATAAATTCTATTTTATTTTTAAGGTTACCCGCTTCAGTGGCTGAATGGTCTCAGGCATGGGTAGGCAAACATCTTGATATCGCGGGTTGTAAGGGGTTAAAAAGAATTAGGTGGGCTGGATTGGAAAAAATATCGAGCAAAAAGTTTCAACTTTATATTTCTCATATAGTAGTTTGTTATTAGTCTATTTTTATTACCACAATTGATTGTTTGCTAAATCTTTTGCGAGCCAGATAAAATCCATCAGTGGGCCACATCCGGGGAGATCAGAATTTGAGTAACAGTTGTGTGTACTGAAGGGGTTTTTTCCTAAATGGTTTTCCACTCTCTCTCCAAACCAATGCGGATAAATTTCCCCTGAAATCAACCTAAGCTCACTCCTAACACATAAGTGTAATTAGTACAAATCATATGCGTATAACTAAAGAGGGTAGTAAGACGCTGTAATTAAAAAAGTTGTGATTTTCTCGCATTCTCCCCACAAGCTTATGACTAATTACCTCCCTTAAGGCCCGTTGACACAGTGTCAGTGGACTAATGTAAGTTTACTAGTGTTGGCTTACTAACATGCTAGTTGTGTTGACACGCATTTTTCACTTGTATTAGTATCGCTTCTAAAAACATGGATGAAAATGAAGTGGTGCGAACTGATCTCTCTATTGGAGCCATTATTTTCATCGCTGATTCTGATTTCTCGTTCAGGTTATTAATACGCATATACTAATAATTACGCTTATGTGTTAGGAGCTAGGAAGGGTGAATTTAGAATAAGAATGGGTGGCCAAAAAATTACAATTTTTCATTAAACGCAATGTATCATAATTAGTTGACCTAGTTAAAAAAATGTTTTATATAGATTACATAAAAACGTTTGTGATTAGTATGTCTAATATTTCTTAATTCCTTAATACATTAAAATATGTTTCAGTTGATCCCAAATAATTATTTTATTATTATACTTGATTTCTTTACTCACTTAGCATATATGATCAATAAAATTAAACTCAAATAAAATCAATAAATCCCAATAAACCCGCCTCGGTGGCGTAGTTGGCAAACGCGCTAGTCGTGTTGAGCTCGGCTGCCGAGGACGGGGAGATCGAGGTTCGAATCTCGGTCGGGGTGAACTAGGGGTGGTTTTTCCTAAATGGTTTCCCCCTCTTCCTCCACGCAAATGCGGGTTCACTTCCTCTAAATTCAACCTTCCCAATTACTAATCCACTAGCGTAATTAGTACTTAAGCGTATAACCCGAACGGGTAGTAAGACGCGGTGCTAAATAATAATAATAATAATAATATAAAATCCCAATACAACCAAACTCGGCTGGACATTTTTTATAAATAGCCCTAATCCAGGTTTTTTTAACCCTGTTTTGAATATTAGTATAGTAATAACAAAATATCTTGTTAAATGCTGGCTAGGCCTACTCTATTCTTTAAAAATAATAAATTTTTAATTTGTAGATTGGGTTGAATATAAATTGTCTGGTTTGCTATGAGACAATAATATAATGTTGTGTATATACTCAAGTTGCCAAAGCATTACTATAAAGTTTTTGAAGTGTATGTGTTGAACATTATTAACTAAAACTTTAAAGATTTGTTTAAATACCAAATACGGAGATTGAAAAGCATGCCGGTGATTTCGCGTGAAAACCGACGGCCATTCATACCTTACTTGCCAATAACACGAATATTATGTTGCCGGAACTAATCACGGTACTACTATGTTTTATTATATTTTGTGATTGTATGTAAAAAAAATTACACATGCCACGTTGATTGGTAGGAAAATAATGGTTTGATAAAATTATTTATAACATTTGTTAACCGATATTAAATAATATCTTTCACAAGGCACATTTTCAATATTTACGTAACATTTTATTTTGGACACTTCTTGAGAATCCTGATCCTGAGAAGCCTGATATCACTTTACAATATCCTCTAGTGGGATATCATTGGCATTATTTTCTTTATAAATCCGGTGCTTAAAATATCACAAAAACTCATTATTTTTATAACATTCCACAAATAAGTGTCTCCCACACAACAATCTTTTAGTTGCCGTCATTTTGAATTGTCTACTTGCATTAGTAAAGTTGGAAGATGACCAACTTTTTCACTTGCAAGTGGACTTGTTTGTTAGTAGCTTGCTTGACTGTTTACACGGTGTAAGCTGTGCGCACGCAGCCAAATTAGTGAACTTGCATTAGTCAACTAATACTGTGTCAACGGGCCTTTAAGAGGACAATTTAGATGAGCACGAACTTAAAATCACGTTATTATGATAACTGGGCGTAAGCAGTGGGCGGTAGTATAAATCACGAATATAGCCGAGGCTGTCCGGCCAGTACCGAGCTCTCTCCTCATTCTTTAGACACCAATCTCATTCCTCTTCACAAGGCTGGTCGTCCCGGCCAGCTCATCATGAGGATTGGCTAAACAATAGGTCGGGGATCAGGTAGAAAACCCCTAGTTTTGACAGAGCCAACAACTGACGCTGTTTTATGGTTTTGAGAGGTTTTTTTTATTAAATTAAATAACTTCCTTCACTACTATTATTATATGATTATAAACTTAACTACCAAAGATATAATTACTATAATGCAGAGTAATAGTATTTTAATAAATTATGAAAATTATATATAACTGCCTCGGTAGCGTAGTTGGCTAACGCGCTAGTTTCATGTTGAGCTTGACTGCCGAGGACGGTGATATCGAGGTTTGAATCTCAGTCGGGTGAACAGGTGGTGGTGTTTCCTAAATGGTTTTTCCCTCTCCCTCCACGCAAGTGCGGGTTCACTTCCTCTAAATTCAACCGTCCCAATTCCTAATCCGTACTTAAGCGTTAAACCCAAACGGATAGTAAGATGTGGTGCTAAATAAATAAATAAATAAATAAATATAAAAAGTATGATTTTATTCATACACAAAAAATCTTCTCTTCATAATTATTTATTAAAATACATCATGTTTCAAAGTTTTCAAAACTAAAAAAGTAGGTATATACCGTTTAGTTATATTAACTACTTAAGCGACGATTTAAATTATGTTAAGAAGTTTGTACATTTATTATCTTTTGCATCGCGTCTTACTACCCGTCAGGATGAGTTGAGAATGAGTAAGGTAGAGTTTTGATTAAATGTATCAGAATTAGAGTGGAATGATAATGGTAGCCATTTAAAGTAAATATACTCAGTACACCCGCCTATTATTAATAATAGCATGTGTTTTATTCAATTTTTAAGTAATACTTTAATTTGTTTTTATTTGAGTCAGTGGGCGCAGCTATATTAACCTAATTTCTCTAAAGAACTATTTATGTACACACTTAATGACATCATTTTGAACATAAAAATATGGACTGTGAACAATATCATTATATAGCTTTTCAAAACTCCTAGTTAGTCTCCAATTTTCTTTATTTGATGGGTAAATCCAATGCGGTCCATAAACCTGACTAATAGACAGTGGCGTACGCAGGATTGCAAGGAATCATTTTATTTTAACCATTATATACACCTAGAAGCTTTTTAATAGGTTTTTTAATTGGTATTTGTTAACTTGATAATTTCTATTTTTACTATTATAAATGTGATAATCTAACAAAATAAGAAATAAATAGGCCTAAATTAAAGTTGGCCTAACCGTCACATAGGCCTACTGTCATAAAAATCGCCAATTATTTATAATAGGTAAATGTCTAGCCACTGCGCAAATCCTCGATGGAACCACGTGTGTAACTGGGTGATTTGGAACCTGCCACAATCTTCAGGTCTTAGGCCAACTTCCTAGACTGCAAGAACATCAATTAGGACTACTAGGGAGTATCAACACAAGGATGTATGGCACTTGATATTTTCTTTGCTCATAATGTTTAACTGGTCATACCTTCTATTTTATTTTCTCTTCGGATCTGCGTGGATCTCTGGGTATCCCAAAACTAAGGTAGGAGGGCTCAAGTACCCTCAAGCCCCCCATGGGTACGCTACTTCTAATGTATTACAAATTTGCCTGATTGTTGCATTCCCTCATTTATTTTGTCAAACATATGTCATGAACCTTTTCGTGTAGTTTATTAATAATTTAATATATTTTATTTATTGGTTTTGTAAATTCGACCTGTATGACAAGATATAAATTAATTTTCTGTGGACATTGTCCACATTTCAAATTAGGAGGAGGAACTTGAACTCATGACACTTGGGACAAAGTTAAAATAATAATGTCACTCCGTTTATTTAAACACCCAATTTAATTAGCTTGAAATTTGGTTGCTAATTAGCACCAAATGCTAGCAATTAGAGTAAAAGTAGTTGAAAATTATTTTTAAACAATTTTCGCATTCTTATACATTCCGGATGATCTATATTAACATTGTATTTAATTAATATGCCCAAGTATTCGATAGCACAGTGAGTCAAAATCGAAATATAAAGCATGTAGGCTTAAGTACAATTTGCTAGTAACAATTAATTAATTAATTAATTTGCGTGTCTCCATTGCTCTCACCATAAAGAATTATCATGATTTTATCAATTCTTCGTCTCAGTAAACTGCATAGAAACTATCGAATTATGACGTTAAACCTGAGTCTGCCAGATTTTTTTACAATGCTTTCTTGCACATTACCAAACTAGCTATGGCATTCCAAAACAAACTATAACAATCCATAAATACAATTTATTAAATATTAATTATTGTACTCAAACAGCACTCAGCCAAGGTGTATGGAAAAAAATTGAAAGTACGAATAATAAACAGAAACAATTTTTGTCTAAGCGTGATTTATGGGTAAGTGAAATGTAAATGTAATACTATACATTGTTACAGAAACATTTATCTACCAGACTAACTTCAACTCTCCAGTTTATATATATATATATATATATATATACAAGCAATAATATATGTGTATATAATAATTATATTCATTATTTATCTATGAATACATTAAAAATAAAAATAAATTTATAATAAGAATTATTTAAAAACTTATAAATGGGCTACCATATTGTTCTGACTAAAATGTAAACAATGTAAAGTAATTTCATTAAAAGCTTGTCCAACGGCTACAGTAGTACTATTGGTCAGCCTTTTGATTCTAATAATAATAATAATAATAATAATATTTAGCACCGCGTCTTACTACCCGTTCGGGTTATACGCTTAAGTACTAATTACGCTAATGGATTGGGAATTGGGAGGGTTGAATTTAGAGGAAGTGAACCCGCATTTGCGTGGAAGGAGAGTGGAAAACCATTTAGGAAAAACCACCCCCAGTTCACCCGACCGAGATTTGAACCTCGATCTCCCCGTCCTCGGCGGTCGAGCTCAACACGACTAGCGCGTTAGCCAACTACGCCACCGAGGCGGGTCCTTTTGATTCTAAGATCCAGCGTCAAGTAGTTGTGTGTGTGTGTGTGTAGAGTAATTATTAGATAACATGTTTTTATTCAAAATGATTCTAAACAAGATTTGCACTGATATATTATTAGCTATTACATTTCCAATTACACTGAATTCAATAATTGACATTTATTTACATTTTTTTTTATAAAAAAAATCAAGGCCAATATCCTAGTTACACAATAACAGGTCCTCGTAAGTAACTAGTCTGTTTTATTTATAGATAAAAGCATTTTTTAATAAAAAAACTCAAGGATATAACATTTTATGAAAAATGTAATCCTTGAGTCCACACACAAATACAAATAGTACTGAACAAATAGAGTATTCAAACTATTACTTTAAAATTATCATACAAATATGTTTTGTTAATATACAAATAATATTTTTCTTACAACAACTTATTTTTATAATTGAAATTTTTTTTTTAATCTACAGAGTGAGATTTGGGGAGGGAGGGCGAAAGGCTTCGAGCTCAGAATACAATCACTACAACAGAGCTTTACAAACATTATTAGCCTAGGCCTTGAAGTTTAAACTTTTTGGAAAAGAAATTGCTTCAAAGTATTTCATTATTGACATAAATGCTTTTCCAAGAAATTCTCTCTCTGATATATTTTTTTTTGCCAGCCAGAATAAATATTTGGAGTGATAATTTTAGGCAATAGGCTTTCCTTTTAAAACCTAGAGAAAAAAGAGAAAAATTAGTAGGTATAGTGAATATTTATAAAAAAATTTACAGTAGCTAGGATTTTTTTGTTAATATTTAATGAACATAAAATTATAAAATAATATCTATACAAAATATTATGTATTTATTCAAAACCAGAACAATCTTTTTTTTAAATTTGTTTTAAGTCATCAACCCGAAGATTGGTTTGATGCACTTCCAATCAAGCTGGAGCTGTAAATGTACTCAGCCCTTCGGCTGGTTGGTTCTGCCCGTACTAGTTGTGCTAGAAAACACCATTGTTAGGGACGTTAGGAGAGTGTGAGTTTCCTGTTGCCTTTAGCTCTGAATTTTTATTAAAAAGCGCGAAAGAGAAACCATACCAGTTTTGGTGGAAAGGTGTTTTCACAAACCTTCCATGGATCTTTTACATGCCACAATTGACATGAGACTCACGGCTTTACTTTCCCTCAGAAAAAAGTTGAGCTACGGATTTCTATAACCCAAAAGAAGACCATCGACCTTGGTTGGGTTTGAACCCATGCACATCGGTTATTGAGGGGAGACTCCTTATCCTAAGACCAAATCTTCAAATAATATGTTACCCAACAAGTTTTTCACACTTTTTTGCTGCCAAAAGTCCATCACACTCAATTTTCTCTACACAGATCCATTCTTTGGCGCAGTCAACAAAGTAATAAAGTCTGCGCTTTGTAATGTGTATTGAGAGATATCGAAAATAATATTAGTTTTTCTTCAGGATCAGCTTGTATTCCACAAGCTCACAGAAGCCAATAAAAAAACAACAACAGAAATGCCAGGCTACATATACAAATTGAAGTCTCATCATTAAAAATAATCGAGCAGCTAAATATAAATAATGATTTTACTTTTTTAATCTGTATTACATAACTTTACTGAATCTGCAGCTGCCAAGAGACTTTCTGAATCAACTATACCCATGGGACATTTAATCTCCACTATTCCATCTTCAGATGTAAGTTCATCTATAATCAATTTTTGTATATAATAACATGTGAGGAATACTCTCTGATACCTCACAAAACTACTTTTATAAAATAAGGTACTAACACTTAATTTACCTGGACTAGCTGCGAGAAAAGGTTAATAATTATCAATAAAAAAATACAACACTCAACCACATCCATGTTCATGTCTTGATTCAGCATGGCTTCGCAAATGGTTCTGTGTTGATATCGTATTGCATAGCTCTTGTACACACCGAGCCTTACAAGATAGAGTGCGTTGTGTTCTTTCTTGAGGTAGATCTCGTCAAATTACACATTTACCCAAAGTTTAAGGCAGCCAATCTCTTTAGTGTATTCGCCTTTCGTAAAAAACAACTGTTTTACTCAACTGTATTTCTTTCTAGTTTCAAACGGTCATCATTGCTGATAGCAAGTTCATTTAAAAATAATTGCATGATTCTTTAATAATTGTTCATCATCCATTAATTTGGGGCACTTATCATTCATACTGATCACTTAATGGTTTCCTACACACTTAGACTGTGTATAGAAATAGTAAATTAGTATAAAATATGATACAATAATGCTAGCAGTTTAACCCGTTGTTAACTCGGGTAAGTCATTTAAAAACTATATAAAACTAGGACGTTCAGTATCTATCTTCCAACTTTTTACTTTCTCTCAACACCTCGGAGAGAAAGTATTGTGATCATAAAAATAATCAAACACGAGATTTTGATAAATTTTGACGTTGAGACCAAAAAAGTTATTTTCTCAGTGTCGTGTCCGTCTGTCCGTCTGTCTGTACATCGGGCTAGATTCGAAACTATCTTACCGATTGGGCTAAAACCTGGTATCTGGGGTTTTCATAAGGCCCTACCATGGTGATTTTGGAACTAAAGATCCAAACCTAAAATTAAGGGTAATTTACTGAAGGCCAAAAAGACAAAACAATTTATTTTCTCAAATTTCGCTCCAGTGATTTTCATTAAATTTTATTTATAAACGCTGTTTATTGTTATTAACAAGATGGCAATTCTCATTTTCTCATGAAAATGACTTTGAGGGAAATTTTTCAATTTCATCTTTTCTCCGCAATTATTTGAGATACGAGATAACTTATCATTGTAAAGTTGTTGTACTATTAAATATAAAAATCTTTTAATTGAAATATATTTTTACAAGACCAATTATATTTGACCTATAAGTATATATATATATATATATGCTTTTAATTCAGGTATTTGAAAATTAATTTGATTTTTATGCTCTTAGGTAGACAAAGATTTTTTCACGTTCATCAATTTTTCTGTAACAATGTTCCTAGTTCCTAATGCCATAGAGTAAGTAAGTAGCATAGTATATTAATTAATTTATGATCTTTGGCGTAGTCTCTCTACAAAAATGCATAAATCTATTATTTCTTTTAGTAAATGTTTGTCTATTTTAAGATAAAAGTGACAGAAATTCTGTACGGTTGACCGTACCATTTGTTTATACAGATCTTCCTTGTACAATCGAGTTAACTATGGCAAACCCAAACCAATCATGGAAATCAAAACACTAAAATAAATTATATCTCTTAGACAAAATCTTACCCAGTCACCAAACTAATAGCACAAACGAACGCAAACCATTGACAACGCTATATTTGACTAAGTAATATCATAAGATATAAGTGAAACAAAGTAATAGATATTGGTACAGAAACATTTTAGAAAAAGGAGCCTTGTCTTACCAAAGAGTGTAAATGAAATAATATCATCATGGTCTCTCAAATAGCATCATGGATCAGTGAGTTATTCCACCAGAATTTGTTTATTTTAATATTTATGTCGCTCCTAGTTAGGCGCTAACTTATACTTTGATATTTAGCTATGTAATTGCAACATTAATGGATCCCTTTTGAGATCATCTTTGTTTTTATGTGTTCGTTTATTTTTAGGTTTTTCCTTCTTCTTGTAAAAATTAAAAATTGTCTTGGGAACATTTTTTTTCTATTAGTTTAGGAATTTTGAAGGCTTCCACCCGCACATTTAACCCATTTATTGGAATCCTATTCTGAAATTCCTTTCTAATAATTTTGGATGGATTTCAAACCATTCTGTCCTACCC
Organism: Timema podura; assembly: GCA_033556935.1. Classification (NCBI taxonomy): domain Eukaryota; kingdom Metazoa; phylum Arthropoda; class Insecta; order Phasmatodea; family Timematidae; genus Timema; species Timema podura. The sequence continues at coordinate 103,557,714 of JAVRXN010000010.1, read as the reverse complement.
AAACTTTTCGGTTTCCACATTCTCATTTTGAAATTGTAATTATTATTTGGCTATTTAATATAAGTGCCTGCCACATTTACAATTTCAAGCACACCGAAAATTAGTGTTCCACATAAGAAGTATCCACTTCTGTCTCTTCCATTTCCCAGGTTTACATTTTGAAATTCCTTTTATTAAGACATCATTTGGTTATCCGTTAAGGATTTTTACTTACAAGTATTAACATCTTCTACAACACTTAGAAAGTTTTTTCGAATGGTTTTTGAAATTCGTATCTCTCACTCAACCTAAATTAGATTTTGAAATAAAAAAAGTTTGTACTTCTCTAGCTACTTGTGAAATTTTTATTTTGTTTCATACCAATAGGTGTTTTTTCTATAAGTTTTGGAAATTTATTCCTAAATTTCACTGTTCCCCACTTATTTTGAAAGATCACATTTTAAAACTTAATTAGAATATTGAGAAGTTTTCTTTAAATTGTCTTCAATTTTTTACAACAAAGATAGGTGGTTGGTAATATTAGTTTTGGAAATGTCTACACTTGATCATTTCCCAGACCCCCATTTTAAAATGTAAAATGTCCAGACTCTTCTGTCCCTTTTCATTTATAAAAATATTTCAATTTTCTAATGTACTGAAAAGTTATACTAAAATACCCAACGCATCATTTGTACTATCTTCATCTATAAATGTGGATTCCAAACACAGTTCTTTCATATTACTGGGTTCTGTGAGGGAAATATAAATATATAAATACATACTGGTAGATAAGTAATGATGTATTTTATTTACCTTAAAAACTAATCATTTTAGAATAAGTTAATATATTACAAATTTGCATCTTTATAACTATGATCTATGAACATACTGTAGTGTGCCTGTCACATTGATGGTAGTGGTTAATATGGATTCATATTTTCACAGTTATAATTATACTTGTTGTGACAATAGTAATTATTGTATTATATAATTTGCACTTCGATGCAACTACGTGTATGAATCTTATTGTATCTTCATTAATATAAATAATTTAATTTTTATTAGGTCTACATTATTTGAATTTGAATATCGAATGAGAATGAAAATTATTACTATTATTTATAGTGATTATTAAAATTTAATCTTAGGCTTAGTTAATAAATTATTTTAATATTGTTTGCAGCTTTTCTCTATGTTTAGATACACCATCATACATGGCTATTGAAGAAAATATAGCTAACAATATTTAACTAGATAACGTTTTACTTTTTCAGAATTTTATATTTCAAGAATTGATAAATTAAGAAGGGGTTTTCTTTTCGAGAAGAATTTCCTTATTTTGATAGTAGAGTCTCATCATCTGTACAAATGGTATTTTTGTTTTCCAATTTATGTAAATAACTTTATTGAGTATTAAAAATATCATTCCAACCAATGTATTTGAAATATTTGTATTTTATTTATATTACCGATAGCAGACATAGGCCTACATTTAGTGTCAATATTTAGCTAGTGAAATGTTTAAGCTTCTTACCGATTCCCTACTTAAGAATCTATTACTATCACGAAGTCTAAGTCAATAATTTTAACTGATATTTTTGAGTAAAATTATTTAACATAAAACCACTATAATTATTATAATTGTGTTTCTGGATTAAAGTTGTCATGCTCGTATGTAAATTGACTATGGGCTAATTTAATTGGGACTCAAATAGACCACCACTTTTTGTTCATGATGATACATTCAAGATTGCCATGACTTTTTATGTGCTTGAAATCAGGACATCAAACAAATATGTCTTTTTACTACTTAATTCATCTTAATTAGTGTAAATATGCGAATAGATCCGATGGGTAGTAAGACATGGTGTGTAAAGATAGGCGTATATTGTCTTTTAACGGCACTTCAAACGATTGCCAGCCTGCAAAAGTAGTCTGCTCTAGAACACATCTAAAAATAAATAATATTATCATTCATTGATAAAATACTAATAAAGCTGGAGCTGTTGTGTGTAAATAAAATTTTTAACACTTTTCAACATCTGAACCATCACAGCAGTTTTCGCCCCCTCTCAGAGTAGTTTCTGCTCATGTGCGTCGTGACTCCTTGTTGTCTTATATAAACATGTTGTGTAGAGAATCTTCTCCTGACCAACAATAAACCTTTTGTTTCTACTCACACTCTATCTAAATCCTTGTTTGCTGTAGTGACGTCACAGTGAATCTCATCAAATTATATGACAGGGGCGGGTTCAAAGTATGCCAGATTGTAGTTAGTATCTTTATAAATTTATAATTCAAAATATTAAACTTATAGTTAAATAACAAGAAACAATTAAATAATTAATAGTGAGAACCTTATAAGATATCTGCATTCACTTACTTTTCACTTGAAACATTTTGTGTGGGAAAATATTAATAGGAATCCGGTGCAATCATCCTTGCGACATGTTCCACATTTGATCTTTTACCGTGGTTAACATTAGTTTCCTGTGCCAGTTTAAGTTTTAACAGTTAAAAAATATTTAAGTTAAATATAAATAGGCCTATATCATACAACATAATATGTAAATTATATTTAATACACGTTCACAAAGACATAACTGACCTCTTATTTTAAAATTAGTCACATGTGTACACGGCTGGTACTGAACCTATGACTTTGTCACAGTGGATCCATAATTCTTTCTATAATTCGCACAACTTCACGGCTCTTGTGAGTATACATTTCTTCAAATTAAAAATATTTAGAAATGTTTGGTAACTAAAAGGTTCCTCGAAAATATTTTTAAAGCTGTCGAATTTAAAAGCTATAAAATTAAAAGATTAATAATGAAAAAAGAACAAAATATGTCAAGGGAATATAGATAAAAAGTTAAAACAATATTTCTAGCAGGTTCAATCACACTCCAAATTTAATTCAAATTTTCTTTATATGATGAATAATAAACTTACCTAGAACCAACAATGCACAATTTCTTCCCCTAGTTTCCATTTATTTTCTTGCTCCTGGTTCTTACCGTGGGGTTCAATTTTGATTTGTTCCCTCGTCTGAGATCCACATGTTTTTTCTGTTGTCCATTTGAGTAGTTATATTTTGTATTTTATTTTAATGATTTAAGAAAACAGCTTACACGCTAAATATTTGTCGTTCATGACGTTAAAATTTTGAAAAATAAAAATATGTAATTGTACAACACACATTCTATATTACACTCACCGAGATTTTGTCAAAATTGTAAAACTATTAATATTTATTTGCACCACGTCTTACTACCCGTTTGGGTTATACACTTAGTTACTAGTTAAGTTAATGGATTAGGAATTGGAAGGTTGAATTAGATTAAGTGAACCTGCATTTGCATGGAGGGAGGAGGAAAACCATTAAGGAAAACCACCCCTAGTTCACCCGATTGAGATTCGAACCTCGATCTCCCCGGTCTCGGAGTCTGGCTAACACGAAACTATCGTGTTATCCAACTACGCCACTGAGCCGAGTAAAACTATTAATAGAAAGATTTTGCTCTTACCTGTACAATATCTTCTACAGCATGTATTGAAAAAGTCGAACAAATGAAAGAGGGAAGGCGAGATAAAGATTACTTTGCTCTTCCACTACTCTTTCTTCCTGTCACCTCGCTTCCCACCTACTTCCTTCGTCAATTACTGGAAAGATTCAACGTCTTTTGGCCGTGGGATATCGTTACTTCACGGAGAAATATTGTTTGTTACCTTCCAGGAAAATACAAATGCTTATATAATATGTGTTGTGACCCCACTATTAATTTACAACATTCGATTCGCCCCCTTTATCAATAGCTTTTTGGTTTCTAGGCATTTGTATCGTAACGAACACCCCAAATATATCGTTTCTTGTACTTTTCAAAGTGGAAAATGTCAACTTTAAAACTATGTTTGGACGTATATATATAGTAGAATATATATATAATATATATTATATATATATTATATATATAATATATATTATATATATTTATATATATATATTATATATATAATATATATATATATATTTATATATTAATTAATTTATATAACCATTTATAATAAATATATATAGAAATATCACCTATTAATAGTTGAATATCTGTTATTTAGTAATATGTGTTATAAATAAAATTATAATATATATAGAAAAATTATATAAATATCTTATACAATATATAATAATAGTAAAAATATAAAAAATATAATTTTAAATTATCTTATATTATTATCCTGATATCTATCATCTTCTTTATTATGATAAATATATATCTTATTATATATTATATAAAATATATATTATATGTATATTAAAATAAATTCTATATATATATTTGATGATATATATATATATATAATTTATATAGTTAGAATATATTATATATATATATATATATATATATATATATATATATATATATATATACATATTAGAAGATAGTTTTGTGTTAATTCCACCGAAGACCAAATTCGTGTACTATTCACAGTTTTATCAATATTTGACTTAAGCGTAACGTCTGATTGACATTGAAATAGCCGTCTGAAAATCTCAAATCTCTTTTTAGGTTTGGTGCTACCTTTAATCTGTATCTTTAAAGTACTTATAATTAGGGGCGTGTGAAACTTTAAAATGTCAAGTCGAAATTGAAGCTCAAATCTCCTTCGCTTCAACTTCTACAACCACAATAACATTTCTTCTTCGAAACATTTGAAGTAAGAAGAAAACATGGATATATAATGAACAGATTTGAAAAATCTCACTAAATATGACGTATTTCATCATATGGTTATTATTTTTATAACGGCTACTAAAACGTATTTCAACACTGACTAGTAATTAAATTACATCTAAAACTTAAGCATGAATAAATTCATATGTGTCAACATAAAATAGTGTTGTGCTTTTTTTTCCCTTTAACTCTTTTTTACCGGATAGTTTTTTTTTTAAAAAGCCGCTTCGGTGGCCACAAGGTCTAACCGCTACTCTCGCAGTAGACTAAACTGCCGAGGACGAGGAGAAATTTCGGAAACGAAAGAATTGATAAAGAAGGGGAGGAGATTTGTCAACTCTCAACTTACAAACGAATAAAGACGAAATAAAATGTGTAGTGGATTACGCCATACAGGGGATACGATGCTAAAAAAAGACGCGCCATATACTCTACCTCTTGGTGGTGTGGAATCGATAAAAAAACCAGATATTACTCATAAATATTAGTTTTTTGGGATACCAGGCTATGAATATTTAGTGATAAATGCAACATTATTTTTCAAACATTATAATTAAATATCATGTAACTCAGGAAGCGAGATATGACAACGTAAAACAATAATTCGGTGCGTTTCACGAAGGCGCTACGCTTCCCATGGCTATAACTTCGAAACTGTCCATTGTACGATAAATATGTTGAGGATCTTTTTTATGGGAAATTTGTTTCTTTTTTAATTAAATATGATCACAGCTATTTTTACTGAAAAGCTAACTTAAAAGGAGGTATTGAAAGAAAATCTAATTTTAGCGTGCTTTTATCATTGTTGTGACAAACGCAGACCTTGCACGAGAAGCAAAAATTAGTATGATAATTAGAACCCAAAATAAAGCTATCAAAGGATTTTTCAGTTTTCTGTGATTTTTTTTTTTCAGATTTAAAACCTTTTTGCCCTGACGCCTGGCCTACACCCCATTAGAGTAATCATCATACATGCGTATAGCCTGAAAATGTGGTAATATGCGTTAAATTGTTGTAATATATATATATAGTCGAATAGTATGAGCCGCGGGGCCCGCAAACTCACGGCCCCCGGCCGTATCCGGCCCACGACACGTCATATCTGACAAGACCGCGTGTCTGTAACACGCTTATTACTATTCGGCCCGCAGCAGTTATGTGAGCAAAGAAAAATAATTTTAAAGTTCGATTCTTGTTATGTCAAAGCAAGAGTTCAGTGTCCACTTTATTGTGTTTCTGAGAGTTCCCTTCCTCCCTTTGCCACTGAAACGTATTGTTTTACAGGGTTAAAAGACAGATTTATAACTGATTGACATCTTTTAACAAACATTAACCTCCCTCTTCAGGACACACCTAAACATCTTAGGACTTAATGATTTTTTAGTTTATCTTGACCCCTCTAAGAGAGAAGTATTGTGTTCATCAAAAAAATCGAACTCTTTTGATAATATATCGATGCCGTCTGTTTGTCTGTCCATCTGTCTGTTTGTATCTCGGACTAGAGACGAACCTATTCTACCGACTGGGCTAAGACTTGGTATCTAGGGTTTTCATAAGGTCTCCCCAGGAGTATTTGGAATTGGATATCCAACCCTAAAATTAGGGGTAGTTTACTGAAAGGCAAAAAAAGATAAAATTGATTTTCTCAAAATCCACTCTGAAGATTTTTATTAGATTTTGTATCCAGGCATTGTTTAGCATTACAAACAAAATAGAAACTCTCATTTTCCTATGAAAATGACTTTAAGGGCACTTTACATAAGCTGAATTTTTTCAATTTTGATCATATTACTGCAACCATTTGAGAATCGAAATATCTTAGCATTGTAAAGTTGTAGAAATATTAAAATTAAATTTACTTTGATCTGGAATATATTTTGATAAAACCAATAGTTTCTGAGCTATAAGCAACTAAATACCTTATATTTTTTATGCAGTAATTAGAAATATGGAATTGATTGCTATGCTTTGTGGTGGACAGAGATTATCCTCTTTTCACATTGCCTCTGTAACAGTGTATATTATTACATTTATGCTCTTTAGTGAAGTGTTTCTGCAATAGAGTATTTTATTTCGCTACACAAATTGAATGAGTTTTTAGTAAATGTATCTATTTTAAGATTAAAGAGAGAGAAAGTCTGTGCGGTGCACCATACCGTTTATTCTACTATTGTTATTAGAACTATTATTATTATTATTTTACTACCTGTAATATTTATTTGCTACCAGTTCAGGTTTTACAGATACATGATGATTACTCTAACTGGGTAGGGACGAGGTTAACAATTTTAGAGGCAATCTACCCACATTTGCGTGGAAGGAGAGTGGTATGTTATGCATTTTAGCACTGCGTCTTACTACCCATTCGGGCTATGCACTGGTGGTAAATCATTGGGGAAAACCTCTCTCTGGGATTAGAACCCTGATCTCCCCGTCATAAGCAGACTAGTGAAAAAAAAGTGTGACGTCCTAGACCATTCGGCCACTGAAGCGTGTGCGAAATTATTGTTGTTAAAGTGGAGGGAAGGGATTGCGAGTTAAGGGTAAGTATTTTTGCAGTTTTTTAAAGCAAATCTTTTTTTCTGTAAAATAAGTCAAATATTTCACCAGTAGAAACCAAGAGTTTAATTTTATACACATGCTTAAATCAACAGGTCTTGAATATCCCTCAAGGGTGTCCTTGAATTTGATGATAATATTTTCTCTTCATTTAAATGTTTATTATCTAATGCTGCTATGCTCATGGCAGATATTCAACAAATGTTGATATCACCATATGTAGAAAACTAAATTTCTTTTTCTACTGGAACAATATTTGATTTAATTTGCCTAAAAAATTGTTAGCTATGAAAACTACGAAGATAATGTCCGTTTCTCGCGTCTACTTCAACTCCACCTTAACATCTTCTTGTTTCTCCAACTTTAGAGTGTGTCCGGGTTACAGACGGGATCAAGTGTTTGAGCATATAATGGATAAGTAGCCTATAATTTTAATATGTACATAATTTTGAATAAAAAACACATAAAACTATTTGAAACAGTGCAATACTTTCTAATCACTTTATATGCTTGATTGTGTTGTATGAATTTTTATTCAAATAAATAAAATAAATACGTCTTCAAGTATTTCTCTGGCTCACATAAATATATGGAAAAATTTAGTTTTTGAAATATTTTAGTTGTACATTCAATGACTTAAAATATATAGCATCAAATAGCAAGTATTTACCCATATAGGACGGCAGGCAGATTAAACGTAAAGCTCATCTGGTGTTGTTTGCTGGTGACGAGCTTGAATCCTGTCTGGGTAGTTTTACCTAATTTGTTTCCCAGCCTTCTTCCAAGCAAATGTGACCACATATTCTCTAAATTAGATCATCTTGATCACCTTAGCCACTGTCTTTATTAAAATGTTTATAGTCCGGAATGGTAGTAAGGCTCACTGCTAAAAAGAAAGTATTGAATAAAACTAAGAAAACCTTTTTCTAAAGCCAATAGTCCAACATTTTAGCTTAGTCGGTAGCGTGTTGTCTAATAAGCTAAGGGTCCCAGGCTCGATTCCAGGCATGGTCGAAAATTGTATCATTGGGGATATGGGACTTTCTCCTTTAACAGTGATGAATAAATTGCTGGGGGCTGGTTGTTGTGTCTGTTCTAGAGTTAAGGCCCTTGGTCCTGTAAAGTGCAGTCTAAAACCTATTTTATGGGATGGTGGGCGAGAGGGTGAAAGGCATTGCGTTACTTCACAACCGACCGAAGTATCCTTCCGCGCCAACAAGAACAGAGGAATCACGGAAACAGTAGATGGAGCTGGCTACCGGACACTCGGACAGGTCTTGCGGATAAATCATCCGTTTGGAAATATCACTTTTCTCGAGAACGAGTGAAATTTTTATATTAATATTTTCAACACCTCTTCTAAGATAGTGTATCAATGTTTATTAGGTGTTACAATTTTTTATTTCTCGTTATGAAGCCGGCAGTTTCTATTGAAAATACTTAAAATTATAGCAAAGGTGTGTATATAAAAAGTATAGCTTAATCAACATGCTTATATTCTTTAACAAACCGTTTTCGAAAAGAAAATTGCAAAACAATAAAAATTCTTGAAGATAACTGTTTTTTTTACATGGCTCTGCATTTCCGCGCCAAATGAAAATGGCCAATCGCCTTAAGTTGGATTATAAGTCGTGTGCAGATATAATAAATCGGTTCAGAAAGTACATGTTAAATACCTACCTTAAATAAATTAAAACAAACACTCTAAAGCCTATGGCCTGCAACATGCCCCGAGTGTATGAATTAGGTCCTTTGTCTAGTTTGAGTTTAAGACCACTGGTCTCACCAAAGACTGGACTGCGAATGACGGGAGGATCGGGCTGGAATCCTGGTTGGGTGTGCCAAGAGTTGTTTTCTTAAATGGCTTACCACTGCTCTTCCACATAAGTGGAAGTGCATTTCTCTAAATTCTACTTTCCTCATGTCTATTCCATTAGCACAGTTGATACTTCTATCCTGAACGGATATTCAGATTCGACAACAACAAAAATCATATGTCTGTGTATCTCTAAGCAATCAAACTTTAATGTTCTACTTAGGCCGAAAGAATATAATTTTATTTTTATGATTTGCTAACATTAAGATTTATTTACCTGCTTTGGTGGTCGCATGTTCTAAGGCGTCACTCTCGTGTTAGACTAGACTGCCGATGACAGGGAGATCTGGATTCGAATCCCAGTCAGTTGTACTGAGTAGAGATACCTTAGGCATGTAAGTATAAAATAATTATATTATAAAACCATGATTTGTGTGAGTGAGTTGAGCGAATTTAGAATTCTATAGAACCCCAACACTGGAACTGTTTAGAATATTTAAAAAACTATGTCAAAAATATATAGGTTTAGGAAATAATTTTTTGAACAATTTTTAGTTAAAATAAAATTTAGCTTAAAATTAAATGCTCTTAGAATATTACATTAATTTTTGACTATTTTTTATCACATTGATAATATCGCTTTAAAACGTCGACTTTTTAATTTTTAACATAATTAGTGTAACCTCCACGGCTGAACACGCGGGTTAAGGTGAAAGTCTAGTCTGGTACAGTTAGCTTATGGTCGGGAGTTTGGACTTTAATTCTATTAACATGAATTAACAAACCAATTGTCACGACCAGCGGTAAAATGCCTCAAACTGTATTTTCCTACTTTGTAATTTAACACATTTATTAGTACCATTTCCCGGCTTATATAATTATCATCTGCAATAAAATATAGGTCAGCCATCACTTCCACTTTTTTAATAACTCAGGGCAACAAGAATTGCTGGTCAGAAACACATATATATATATATTTATATATATATATATAAATATATATATATATATATATATTTATATATATATATATATAAATATATATATATATATAAATATATATATATAAATATATATATATTCTTTCGGTAGTTGTATATTGCCTTACATTAAAAAACTCAAACTTTGTTAAAAGAAATGGCCGCTAAGAATGAATCACCCCATCCACCAAGCTCCGCTAATTTTTTAAGTAAAAGTGTAAAGCTTGGGATGATTCTTTCAAAGAAATTAATCCTCCAGGGCCACAGATACGGTATAAACCAGACACTCATCCTTACGGGAATTTCACTGCGCTTCTTGAGCCAAGTTAAATCCTTGGGCACTGGGGAATGCTAATTGCAGTTTTCAGTGATAACAGCATTTCCGTGTAAAGCAACTCACTTTCAAATTGTTCGTTGAAAAGTGTTTGGCGGTACGAACACATTAATTCGAAGAACGTTTACAACTAGACAATTTGCATACATTCGCTTGATACTTGAACATAAAAAGAACCATTGTAAATTTTCTTTTTAATCTGCAGTCTGAGTAAGCTCTTTGAGTCTCTTTTATGGAAAAGGGGTAGGACTGCTTGCTACCTGAACCTAACTTTTGGAAAGCTAGTTTATTGAGACAAGAAGGCAATTTCTGTCCGTTATCTAGTAAAACCATCTTTAAAGTTAACTATTTTAAAAATGCCTGCTTGGTAGCAATGTTGTCATTTGGGACTGCACGTTGCGATCCTCGTGTTGAAGGAGACAAGCTCTCGCAGTGAGCGCAGCCATTTTAAGCCGGAGGATGTGGGTTTGTTTGTCTGTGGTCATGGTTGTCTTGCTGTTGGTGCATCCTTCCTGTAGACCCTAAGGACTAGAATGGAATCCCACGAGGAAAACCGGGAAGGACACTTGTTGTGTCGAAGTCACTTGGTAAAGAGTTGACTCAATCACTCCAGGAAGGTATATAAATTATGTTTTTAATGTAAAGTAAATAGTTATTTTTAATATGTTTATTACAACACATTTCAATAAATTTAAAATAACAAATTTAATATTAATTTACTGTATAGTAATAAACGTCATAAATGTTGGTAGGATACGTAGCTACCTGTCAACCAAACACAAGACAGTAGAATCTAGAGCCCACGAATAAATAACACTTATCGAGAACGATCAAGACATATTTTGAGCTGGTCAGGATTTAATCACGGGACGTCCGGTGAAAATACGTCGCGTGCGATTTCAACTTGAATGGTCATATCTACGGCCGCGATCACACGACCAAACAATGACATTTTAAATGATGAACGGGGCAGAATTGCACGAAGCCTCGGCTACCTTCTTCGCTTAGAGATTCCCACGACGACGTCGTAATTGAAAGCACTAATTACGTACCTAAATCAACTCTTTGTTAGGTATAAAAGTTCAGTCCAAGTGATAATACTATCGCAGAAGGAAGAAACACTCTCCACTTGTCTCATGCTGGGATTCCCCGGTTAGAATAACTTGCAGAAACATCAGACGTAACAATCACAATCACATTTTTCAAACACATCAGAGTTGGCGTTGTAAATAGATCAAAAGTGAATCAAACTATAAAAAGAACAAACACGTAGTGTTTCGGCTTCCCCCTCCCCCCTCCTCCCAAGCAAACTACTTCAAAAACAACAATAACAACAACAAAAATATGTCGATGGCCTCATGGTCTAAGCAGGGGTTTCCAACTGGAGGCCCGCGACTTTTTTTTTTAATTTGCTGACCACGAAGTTTCTTGGAAAAGAACCTGATGTTTTTAACCAAGAAACGGAAAGTTTTGGCTTGCGTGGTAGAAATCCATGACAGCTCTTATTGATGTTCGTTTTAAGTTCTTTCTTACGTCTGCTCTATCATATTGACGTATCAAAGATGTATATTTTGGGTGAAAAATTTGTTAAATATGTAATTAAACATGTATAAATTACTATTCTTATTTCATTCACAATTAAATACCTGCTCTTATTTTTACCTAACTTGACAAAAATTGGCCGACTATGATGCAGCCCTGCATTAGACTCACTAATCCGATTGTGACCCTCGGGAACTAGACTCCGATGATGGGGAGACAAAGGTTTGAATCAAAGTTGGGTATACTGATAATTATTTTTCCTATATTGCTTTCCACTCTTTCTCTCCACGTAAATGCGGGTGTATATCCTCTAACAACACACAAACAATCGGATATATTATTTCTCAAGCAAGTCTGGTTAACTCATGACAAGGATGTTGGAATTTGAATCCCGACCGAGTGTATAGTGAGTTATTTCCTAAATGCTTTATCACGTTTCCTTCGCAAATATTAGGTTACATTTATTCTAAGGTCTACCTTCTTTAACCTACTCATTAAGTGTAGTTAAATGCTTATAGCTCGGACGAGAAGAAAAACGCAGAACAAAAAACTATATACATAATGTGTGTATATATATATATATATAATAAGTTATATATATATATATATATAATATTATAAAAACCATTTGGATCAAATATGGTCTGATTGTAAAAGGAACCATAAGATAGGCGGTCCACCATAAAAGGAAAAAATTTGCTTAAAGCAATAAACCCAAGTTAATAAGATTTTAAACTTCTATAATAAGTAGATTTACAAGCCTTTTTTCCCCCTCAAGTCACAAACAAACAAAGTGTATAGGTGGCTGCATGGTCTGAAGCAGGGGTTGCCAAACGGTCAATATAGAGCTACCGGTAGTTCGCGAGGACATTTCGGTAGCTCGAAAGAAAAATCTATTTGGCACATCCCCAAAGTAATCTTATTGAGAGTTGGCCATTCAGAAGTTCGGCATATCATGATGGCATCTATGTATTCTAATGGGGAAAATATATCCCAAGGGTTTTAGTTTCTCTGTTATGTGCAAATTCTAGATGTGGAAGTATTTACCATTACTTTGAGTAATAGATTCCCCAATTACCCGGGGAAAGAATCAACTTGATCTCGCATCCTGTGCTGGTAGGAGGTCTATACACGATGTAGCGCGTTTACCCAACACGAGAGGCGGATCATTTTGGAAGAAAACACCCCCAGTATCACCCAACCGAGTGTGATGGACGCCCTAGGCTATGCAGCCACCGAAGCGGGTGATCGACCAGTTGCTCACCCCTGTATTAGTTATATTCTTGACCCGCCTCGGTGGCGTAGTTGGCTAACGCGCCAGTCGTGTTGAAACTAGATCACAAGAACGGGGAGATCGAGGTTAGAATCTCGGTCGGGTGAACTGGGGGTGGTTATTCCTAAATGGTTTTCCACTTTTCCTTCCACGCAAATGGGGTTCACTTCCTCTAAATTTAACTTTCCCAATTCCTAATCCATTAGTGCAATTAGTACTTAAGCGTATAACCCAAACGGTGCTAAATAAATAAAATAAAAGTTATATTCTTGTAGATGAAGAAAGGCTCTATCTCCCACATATCTAGGACCCAGTTGTATTTGTATCTATAAATATCTATAATAGTTAATTATCAAACATTTGAATGAGTAGGAAATAAAAGGCGTGAATTTAAGCCCTGCTAATTTTAACTATGCTAATGGGGTAGGGAAGAGGAAGCTATCATTTATAGGAAGTGTATCCACATTTGATTGGTGAGAGAGGCCCATAAACTATTTAGAAAGAAAGATAATCAAAATACCCAAACAAGATTACAAAACCCCATCCTCCTCTCAATGACGAACCAGACTAGAGGAGCCTGAAATTCAGTCCACGTGTCCACAAATGCGGGGGGGGGGGGGGGGGGCGCTTAAGATGGGGCTGTAGGGGACGCGAGAAAAGGTCAATGTTTTGCATTTGTAATCAAAGCATTTTTTGGCTAAAGTAAATCAAATATTTACTCCTGTATAAAGAGAGTTTAATTTTCTTCACACGGTGATACCAACACTTGTTGAATAGGTCTATCTCTCATGAGCATAGCGGCATTAGACGACAAACTTTTTAAATGAAGAGAAAAAGTTTGTCATTAAATTCCAGGTCCTCCTTGACAGATATTCAACATTGTGATTCATTATGTGAAAACAATTAAACTCTATGTTCCTCTTGGAGATATATTTGATTTCTTTTGACTAAAAAAAGTTTTGATATAAGAACTTTCAAAGAAATTGACCATTTTTCGCCTCCTCTACATCCCCACCGTAGGATTTATTTTAGCACCAGCCTCCTACTACCCGTTCGGATGTACGCCTATGTACTAATCACACTAATGGTTTAGGGACTTTGAAGGTTTAATTGACAGAAGTGCACCCCCATTTGCGTGGAGGGAGAGTGGAAAACCATTTAGAAAAATCCACCCTCAGTGCACCGACCGGGATCGAGGCCCGATCTCCCCGCCTTCGGCAGTCTAGTCCAACACGAGAATAGAGCGTTAGACCACGCAGCCACCGAAGTGGGTTTCTCACCTTAAGTTAGTTTAAGATCAGGTCAATCAATGTTAATTTGTGTAAACTTAAGTAACTCTATATTATATTTATATATATACTCCATTCACGGTAGGAATTACTCTCTGAAAGGTCTTTTTTCCTACCTATATCCTACTATATAATAGATTTCTGGTAGGGAAAAAGGCCTTTCAGAAAACAATTCCTACGCTGAACAGACTTTAAGTCAGTTAGGTTAGGTCCAATCGAGTTAGCTAAGACGAAGTTATGTTAAATTATAAATTTACGATTAAACATGATTGTATTAGTTCCTTTAAAAATAGGTAAAGTTAGTTTATCGGAAATTGTTTTGTTTTGTTTTAAGCCTCTTTATGATAGCCTGTGAGTGTAATGTAATTTTTCATTATTCATTATTTAGCACCGCGTCTTACTACCCATTCGGGTTATACGCTTAAGTACTAATTACGCTAATGGATTAGGAATTGGGAAGGTTGAATAGAGGAAGTGAACCCGCATTTGCGTGGAGGGAGAGTGGAAAACCATTTAGGAAAAACCACCCCCAGTTCACCCGACCGAGATTCGAACCTCGATCCCCCCGTCCTCGACGGTCGAGCTCAACACGACTAGCGCGTTAGCCAACTACGCCACCGAGGCGGGTAGTGTAATGTCACTCTCCAAAGTTATATCAATAACATGTCAATTTTGAAAACTCAAGGGAGGGTCGGGTTCATCAAATTAAAATGTTGATTATTATCTTTTTTAAAAGGTAAGGTGCTCCACCTAGGCTTTCTCTCTGTTTTATCTTAAAAAAGAGACATGTACTAAAAACTTTTAAGCTTTTGGTAAAAAGAAACCTTATACATTGTTGCAGAAACACTCAATAAAAGTGAATAAATGAAATAATATACAGGAATATGAGACTTCCCATTTTTTCAAAATACCTAAACAATATTTGTATACAAAATGTAACTAAAATCGTAAAAGTGGATTTGGAGGAAATCGATATTTCCTCTTTTTATCATACAGTAAACTACCCTTAATTTTAGCGTTACTACCAAAAACTTCTCGGGGAAACCCTATGTAAACCCTAGATACCAAGTTTCATTCCGGTTGGTAAAAATGGTTTCGTCTCTAGGCCAAGATAAAAACACAGAGACAGACGGCATCGCGAGAAAACCAAATTTGTTGTTTCATAGGGTCAGGAAACGTCGAAATTAGTTTTAAAAATTTAGTTCGAATTTTTGACGATCACAATACTTCCAAGGGATCAAGATAAAGTAAAAGTATATTGTATCTAAACTAACCTAATCCTCAACAAGACAAAATTGGTTATATGACTGTATGTCGAAAACCTGTATTCCAAAGAGATGGACTCATAGAGATCTCCAATATTCGTTTTGAAGAAGGGGAACTGTGCTGACAGACAAGAATAAAATTCAAGAGGTCATTTACAGAATTCATGCAGGCAATGCTTGTTATTATTCAGTTTGTAAGATGTCGTCTGGTCTTCTGTCCCGAAATATTAAACTGAGAATATACAATACTATAATCCTACTCGCTGTTCTTTACGGATATGAAGCGTGGTTTCTCAATTTGTATCAAAATAATAAATTGAGTGTATTGAAAACAAAGTGCTGGGAAAAAGATTTGGTCCTAAGAGAGATGAACAAACAGGAGAATGGATAAAGTTACATAATGAAAAACTTTATCATTTGAGTGTATTTCCACACATATTAAGGATAATCATGGCACGCAGGCTGAGATATGGTGGTCATGTGACGCGTATATGGGTGATGACAGGCGTGTACACAGCATTTTAGTTGGGAAACCTGAATATACAAGACCCCTTGGTAAGACTAGATGTCGAGGAGTTTAATGTTAAAATAGATTTGAAGGAGGTTGGGTGTCAGGTTAATGATTAGACGGAGTTGTCTCAGAATATGGTAGAATGGTGAGCCTACGTTCTGGTGACCATGAACTTTCGATCCCAGACTGTTAGATAATTTAGTTCAATAAGTCAACACATGGAAGGTGGAGTTTGGTTGTGTCGGTGAATTTATAATAAATAATATACACATGATTTATAAAGATTAACTAAGATATATGTTTTAGTGTCCTAGAGCTATTAAAGCGATCGAGGGCAAATCGTAGCTCTTCCTAGCTCAATCGGTAACATGTATATTTGTATAAGTTTAAGCTTGGTTCAGACCTGACAGTTAATATAATTAATTAAGAGTGGAGAAAGTGAGACTGAACTGAAGGTTACACGTTAAGCTCACCATCAATTAGAATGACGATGATTCTTGACACTTTAAGCCACGTGACCACTGTATTGACTAAGCTATCATGCCCGGATGTTCATTATTCCCCATGTAATGTAGAGCTAGGAAGGATTCAAAGTGTAACTTGGACAATGGAAATGGAGATAATTTCCATGTGAAGGAATAACGGGTATTTCAGCTAGCTGATGTCAAAATGGTTTACATAAGGCATTCCTAAAGGGATGCAAAGGATGCCTAAAGTACTCATAATATCTCAACAGTTTTTATACCTTTATCTTTTGGTTATAAAGCTGAAATTTGGCATAAATGTGCCTTATTGGTCCATAGACCTACCAAAATTCATTTTGTGAAAATATTCCTATTGTATCTCGGAGGGGATTCGTGTTTATTGACCCTCGAACATAAACTGGTTAAATCTTAGATAACAATTGTCACTTTAGTCTCCAGGTTCATCGATTTTCTCTCACCCTTCAGATGACCAGGGGTAAAACAGTGAACGTATCGTACCAAGAAACACCAAGTAAAGTCATTTCCAGGAATATTTTATTCATTTATTTAGTCCCATATACCAGTGGTTCCCAACTTTTTCAAGATCGCAGCCTCTTTACTCTCCCACGTCACACGGGTTTTAGCAAGGTAGGCTATGAGATAGGGCCATAGTATAATCTGTCAAGGTAAGACTGCTACTTTTCATGCTAAAT
Organism: Timema podura; assembly: GCA_033556935.1. Lineage (NCBI taxonomy): Eukaryota > Metazoa > Arthropoda > Insecta > Phasmatodea > Timematidae > Timema > Timema podura. The sequence goes on along the minus strand of JAVRXN010000010.1, from coordinate 103,540,253 downwards.
GGAGTGTACCCTTCGTTTACTATATTGGGTAGCAAACTTACCTTGCACGTTTCCACTATGGTGAAGCTTATAATATAGGGCCATAGTATAATCTATCAAGGTAAGACTGATACCATTGAGGGTAAATGGAGTGTAGCCTTCGTTTACCATATATGGTAACAAGCTTACCTTGCACGTTTATACTATGGTGGAGCTCATAAGATAGGGCCATAGTGTATTCCGTTGGGAGGTTTGTTTCTACCTTCCAGGGAAAAATGAGTGTTCAAGGAAAAACACCAATAAATATAGCTTGTAGAGTAATGCCTAAACAGTACTTATAGTTTAAATAAAAATTACCTTTAAGTGGACAGTTCAGTCTTGATAATTTATTCTATTTCAAGGCCATAAAATGTTGAAACCCATTTATACCCGTAAGATAGATCAGTTTCGAGAGATACCAAGCAATAAAACTAGCCTTGCAAAAATATTCCTAGTGGTTACTTGTAATCCAAGCTTTTTATCTGAGTGACACTGCTAATGACAGTAATCAAGAGGTCTGACATCCACGGCTACACGCGGAGGGAGATGGTTGTGCGCATGAGCCCAACATTCCTGGTTCAATTGACGTCAGACAAACAACACCTTCAAACTTTGTCGGCTGGGGGGCAAACCCGACAACTTGTCTTCCGAGGGAGGAGTCTTGGACGTGAGATTGACGATATTAGTGACGTCTTCTACGAGCCAAAAACTCGCTTTGGTGACCGCTAAGTCGTCACTCTCGCAAACTGCAGATGACGGGGAAGTAGGGTTCGGTTCTAGTCGGGTGTAATTAAGGTTTTTTTTATCTAAATGGTTATCCACTCTTCTTCCATGCAAATGCAAGTACACTTCAAATCATTTCAACCTTCTTCATTCCTAACATATTACATAGGCGTATAACCTAAGACACGTTGCTAAAAAAATAGCTTACTAAGAGAATAGAAGGAGGGTGATATTGCCGATACTATCGCTGACTTCAACTAGCTAAGCTAAGAAAATGGAAGGAGGGTGGATATTGACGATACTAGCGCTGACTTCAACTAGCTAAGCTAAGAAAATGGAAGGAGGGTGGATATTGACGATACTAGCGCTGACTTCAACTAGCTAAGCTAAGAAAATGGAGGGAGGGTGGATATTGACGATACTATCGCTGACTTCAACTAGCTAAGCTAAGAGAATAGAAGGAGGGTGATATTGCCGATACTATCGCTGACTTCAACTAGCTAAGCTAAGATATAGGAAGGAGGGTGGATATTGCCGATACTATCGCTTACTTCAACTAGTTAAGCTAAGAGAACGGAAGGAGGGTGGATATTGACGATACTAGCGCTGACTTCAACTATCTGAACTAAGAGAACAAGAGTGAGAGGGTGGGTTACTCTCTATAGGATTAGACAATAAATAAATCCTATCGCATGAAGGTAATAAAATGTGAAGCAAGAAGGCAAGCTTGAATTAATAAAAGTAGGCCTACACCTCCAACGTAGTTTTTTTTTTATAATGTTCGTCTCCTACTACATTTTCAGGGAATCCGCATCCGACGTAGTTGATTGCGGATTTAACCAGGGACTCATGAGCAAGAGTCATTCATGGGGATGCGAGTGTCTTGGTTTTTTGCATATCTACAGCCACAACACTAGTGTTATTTGCACCGAGGAGTTGCAGTGAACAAAGTAGATATGTTTCCTTCGTCACACACTCACACACACACACACACCTGTGTTATTAGCTCACTTCAAGGCCTACTCCAATCATGTACACAAAAAGACCATTATTTCTGTCAACTAACAATTAATCAAGAAGATGTATACAATGATATTAACAACAACAAACAAAATTCAATAGCTGCCAACACTAATGGTAATTATAGTAAATTTACGCTTCTCCAGGCTCGGGTTATCTGGTTGGCAGATTTTCCATGCAAGGAAAGACTTCAACACTACGTTAAAACAGAAAATAATACACTATTAGATAACATTTATTTTATTTCTTTGAGGCATTTAACGTGCACTTTCTGAACCGACTGATTATATCAGCAGACGAGAATTTCTATGAGCGAGAGTGAAAGGGCCTTCCAATTTTGCCGGGAAAGGTATTTTCACATACCTTCCAGGCTTCTTCTACATGCCACAATCGACATGGGACCAAAGGCTTTACTACCCATCCAAAGGAAGTTGTGCTATGGATTTTTGTCGTTCAATAAAGATTCGTCGAACCCAACTGGATTCGAGCCCACGAACATCGGGTCCTGAGGCGATCACTTTACCCCACGACCACCGAGGTCGAAGATTAATTATCAAAACAGTTGTAGGACCAAATAATACCATACAAACTACGCTATATGTTTGTGCATATCTATGCTAAATTGATTTATATAAATGATTGTTCGTGTTATAAATATAGTTAATTTATCAAATTAAATAAAATGTTGTGTACTCGACTGTACGTGTATTCCGTAGCCTGCGAGATTGGATTACCCTAACAATGTTTAGTGATGAGTACGTGGTATGTAGCTCATCCTTGAATGTGATGAATGCCAGGCCTCCACCGTGGTTCGGATTCCACGTTAAACTGTAGGTCCTCTATTTCATCTCACAATCACCCTACCATTACACATTAGAGTAAGTGCGTATAGCCCGAACGGGTAGTTGAACGCGGTGCTAATAATAAAACTCATCTTTATGTATGGTTTAGTACAAAAAAAAGTCTCCCCTCTACCATTTTAAAGGCCGCAAGACACCTTGTTTGCTTGGATGGAATTTTGCCTACTTAACAGTCGCCTTACAACCTTTCGACCTTAAAACTTTGGCGATTAAGAGGATGCCCACGGCTGCCAGTGGGTATTATTACTGACTGATATGAATGGTGCCCTGAGTCATACATGGTATATGCTGATCACTTCAAGAGGCCTTTTTTTGACATCACTTTTCACACACAGGCTGACCCGTACTCAAAATGTAGGGCCGTATTTATAGTCTAGTCTTGGAGTTGACCAATCTCCCAATAAATGAATTACAAATAGTTCAGGAGAAATGAAGGATTGATTGACCTCGAAATATAGATTTTAAGTACGGCCCTTATAACTGTTCTAGGGTCGTACATTCAGGGTGCTCCAGGATTAAACAACCAAACTTTGGGAATTGGTGGGTATCGAAAAACTAACTCAAAATATACTTTGGAGACTAGATGGTTTTTGCTTCCTTTTCAAGCAAACGGTAACAAACCAAACACAATCAAAATAGAGGTATTAAATAAAACATTTAATTTCGTATTTCATTTATTTCATCCGAAATGATGAGCTCCATTCAAGAGACAAGTATCTGTGGAAATTTGTAACTCCTAAGGAATTCAACAAATAGTTATTGCTAAAATGTCATCTGAAAGGACATTTGGTGCACAACGTTCAAAGCATTTTTAACTCACTATTTTTAAAAGATGTTTAATGATTTTAGCCAAATAATTACGTTGTTTTTCTATTACTTTCAAATATCTTATTGGATATTTCATACAGGATTACTCCTAAATTAAGCAAAATATCGGAACAAATTAATGATGGATAATATTAATAATAATTTAATGTCGCACTATCAAGGTGGTTTTTGATAAACATCATATTTTTAGTGTTATTTAACTTTTTATGAAGAAAAAACTTGTTTTACATAGTTTTTTTGATATCATAAGGCGTCAGTTTTGCAATAGACTGGACTTCCAATGACGAGGAGATCGGAACTCGATCCCGGTCAGATGTATTGAGCGTGGTTTTTTCCTATGGTTGTCCACTCTCCCTTCATGCAAATGCGGGTACAATTCATACAAATTCAAACTTCCTCATCCCTAGCACATTAGAGTAATTATTATTACATAGGTATACAAACCGAATGGGTAGTAAGATGCGGTGCTAAGAAAATAGAAAGTTTTTTTTGCTGTTTGCTTGAAAAGGAAACGAAAAAGATGTCATCTCCAAAGATGTTTCTAATTAGTTTTTTAATCCTTTACCACTTCCTAAAGTTTGGCTGTTAAATCCAGTAAGTTCGGAATTCAGACGTCAGCAAGTTCCCCATTTGAATCTCGGTCAATCATGGTTCAATTGTAATCATTTATTAATATATTTGGTCTCTAAGTTCCTCGTGTACTAATTTGTAGTCCATGTTAATGTAATAAATCTTAGCATCTTAGCAAATATACTATGCTACAATTTTACTGAGATTTGTTATACCTAGTTAATGAACTAATCATACTAATATCATCTGGTCAAAAATAAGATTTTTTCCCACGTAATAAATATTTTATTTTATAAATACTACAATTATTGGCAACCGTGAAGATATTTAAAATTTGATAAAATGGTGACAAGTAGCAGAACCTAAAAGTTTCAAGGACGTGAACGTCACAAATAACGACCGTGCAAGGAATTAAGCGTTTATACGTCCCCTAACCTTGGCATACCTTTAATGCCTTGAAAACAAATTTGACATTAATAAAAAAAAAAAGGATAAAGTTCAAATATTTTAAGATCTTAAAATATTATGTGTTTTATAAAATGTTTTGGATTAAAAGGAGCTAGGAAACTTTTAGTATTTTTTTTCTATGTTGTAATCTTGGATCATTTTGATACGTGTGAGTAAATAATTTAACTAGTAAGGTTGATTTAATGTTTATGTACAGTATGTATGATGGCAGGTTGTTATTAGCGGCTTTAAATCCCACACGCCTTCCTCGACTATTTTGGTGCCACTAACCTAGTATGATTCGAGCCAGGGACTAGCAAAATCGGTCAGTAAACGCTAAAGAGCAAGACTAATTTCCCCTCTCCCTTCAATGATCATAACTGTCGCCTTCATAAAGGCAGACCCCGGAAGAGTTTATTGACGGAGTTAAAAAGGTTAAGCATTTCTTAGCATTATAGATTATACATGCGCTGAATAATATGTGGATGTGAAATTATATTTGTTTATAGTTAGAAACAAGTTGAATCATAAATTTTTGTATATATCGGTCAAACTAAATTTATAAGTTTCCATTATCATAAATTTCAGTCCGTAACGTAGACTTACACTCAAATTTTGCTGACAAGATAATTATTTTCTTGAATTATTATATTTTACAGTAAGAATTTTACGTTGGCTCGGGTAGACATCTAGGCTCCCGCAAATACGCTTTATGATCGCCAGTTTTAAAAATTATCAATTTATTTGGCTATAACTGTAATATTTCGACTTGAAGATATATATATATATATATGCTGATAATGATAATATTTAAGTTTCAATTAATTCAACTAAATATTTTAGGTAGGTACCTCCTTATGCCTATATTGTTATATGTATTTATTAAACAAGTCATTTTTGGTTAATGTCCATTCTTAATTTAATAAATCATTTGTTTATTGCATAAAAATAATAAAATCAATATAATAAACAGTGTTTAATATTTAAAAATAAAATGTAGTTCTATAGAAAATACAATTATAAACAATGACTGGTGGGTGTGTTTTGTTTTCACATATTTTTAATGCCCTTGTGGTATATTGTGCATTTTTATAAATACATTTTGGCCAGAGCATTTATTGTGGCACAGATCATTAAGGCTCATCACAGTACAAATTCAGCCTATAGGAACTCAAGGAATTCATTCGATCTTAGCATTCCACGAGAGATAGTAAATAACTTTGATGTTAAAAGTACAAATTAAAATAATAGTTTTCTTTCAGCATCAAATAACAGGAAATAACATGGATCTGATACGTTATACTTTAAAGGAAATTTAATAAATAATTAAAAGTCTTCTAGCAGCGTAAATTATCTTAATATATGTGCTCTAACATAAAGTGGTGTCACTGTATGATTACTTCTGTATATACTGGGCATAGATTTCTCATAAGTATTAAAGTTCAACTTAGGTTTGCATAGACCCAATAATTATAGTGACCAGACAAGTATTTCCAAGTGGTGAACTTGGGATCGTCGACGACAAATGGCGGAGTTACGAGACATCAAATTAGGCGCTGTATGCACCCGTGGGGTAGGCAACTCATCAATCTTCAGCACATAACAAGTGGAGTGTGTTGTAAATTATGACTAGTAACAGGCATAGAATTGCCTGACAACAAGTTTTCATAAAAAATTGCTGATTATTAAAAATATATGGTTGTTGACCCTGACAAAGGCAGATATTGAGAACGCAGAGGCATCTCGACTGATGAAGTGTAAGTGCTACGCTGACACCATTTTGTGTGTCAGGGTGGGATGTGGTTGGGCTACTTATGTTGGTTTGCGTGACGTGCTGCATGTGTTTCCTACCCTCAATTGCATACAGCACCCACTTTGACGTATTGTAGCATCACCATTTGGCATCGCCAACCCCAAGTTCAATGTGTGGAAATACCTATCTTGTCACATTTTACAACCTGTATAACATTTACTTGGAGATTTGAATAGTCCTTAATATACAGCATGTTCCGATTTATATAAGAAGTAACTGGGATGTATACCTCAAAACAACACAAAAAGTCCTTATGAACATATTTCTAATGTTTGGTGGTTCCCGAGATAGGCCCTCCTAAGTTATGCTGGAATCGTTAATAGCACTACATGATAGTGAAGCGGCGGACCTGCCTGTGTACCAACAGTGACAGCCTACGTCACTACAAGAGGTGCTCAAAAGATCCACCTTGCGCCTGAATGCACCCCTGAACACTCCACATCATTGATTGCCAAACATGTTCAAACACCCCAGGTGTGCCACGTATCTGCTGGCAACCTTGTTACCCACGTTGGCAACGCATTGCAATGTGCGTAATAGGTACTGCGTAAACGATGGCCCTGGGATGTCCCCAATCGTAATAGTCCAATGGATTGAGATCATGGGGGCGTGCGGGCCAGGTGGTTGGTCATCCATATCCCATTCACTTTTGCGGGAATCTCTCATCCAGGTAGAACCTGGCCACTCTACTGGAATGTGTTGGCGCCCCGCCATGCATGGGCCACGTGCGTCGTACCAGATCCAACAGGGCATCCTCGAGTAGCACATTTAACTGTTGTCGCAGAAATGTACAGGAAAAGTTATAGATATTACATAGTTCCCTACCAAGTTGTCGCCAACTATTCCTGTCCAAAAATTAATATTGAATTGTTGCTGGTGGCGTAATGTCACCGTGCTGTGTGAATTATCAGCAGCCCAGTGATGGGAGTTTTGGAAATTGAAAACATCATCCCTTGTGAGGCCCGCCTCATCAGTTATCAACACAGATGCTACAAAGTACTGATCACGACCACACATGTGAAGAAACCATGTACAAAACTCATCTCGTGGTAGGAATTTATTGAATTTGATACGGGAGAAGCAGTTGTTCCCGTAAAATTTTCTACACATTTCGATATATCAAGCCTTCAGCTACCACTATCCTTTGGGTGCTATTACCAGGAGAATCATCAATGTGAGTGATAGCACGCTCTTCCAAAGTCACAGTTTGCTTTTGGTGGGGTCGACCAGAGTGCCCATTTGGCTTAGCGAATCAATCACTATCTCTCAGCCACTCGTATATTCTTTGAAACGTCTTCCTATTTGGCAGATGACGATTTGGAAAGTGTTTCGCGTAGAGACGTCTCGCTGTCACCACATTAGACTCGGCAAGTCCGCACATTAAATGCATTTCTACCATTTCATCATTGGAATAAGTCTCCTTATTCACAGTGCTTTGTGAATAGAAACACTGAACTGGCTTCAGCCCGTAATATCCGTAGCGCTTGTCATCCGACGTGCGTTGGAAGTCAACAGTTAAATGGGCCTAGCAACACACACTCCACGTTCGTTTCTACCACACACTACACAAACAAGGGTATACGTCCGCCAAAAGCGGACACAGTAACATAGGCCGGAAACTCAAGAACAATCGAACATAGGACGTGTTCAGAAGGACTTTTTGTATTGTTTTGAAGTTTACTATCCCCACCACAGTTACTTCCCACATAAATCGGAAAACCTGTGTATATATATAATATTATATATATTATATATATATATATATATATGATTCATTAAAATATTAATTATTGCTGAGGAAATCACCAGAGTTCATGTTGATGTGTTTAAGCGCACACGGCCGAACCTGATGCGTCGGTTAGGGCTTCTTATTGAGGTTTATGGCTGTGATCCTAAACATTTACTCTGCGTATCAATATTTAAACAATAATACACTAAATGTATTAAATTATTTATAACCCTAACGCTTAATATTAATCATATAAAAAGTATAATTTTTTGAGAAGCTCCTTATTTTTTTCATATTACTTCTCAAGAAGTGCTATGTTCTGGATGAGGACAGTGTTAAGTTATTGTAGGCTACATTCTTACGTGGAGCTTTGCATCAATGGTTCAATGAATCCTTCAAAATTATCTATTGACGATATCTTGATTATTCATGCTTGTGACATTGAGTCATTAACAGCAGCTTCTTTGAAAGGAGACATTTATTAAGTATAATTATTTATAATAAATAGGTTTCTAGAACAATGCAGAGAGAATATTATTTACTGGCTTTGTTGAGGCATCTCCATCAACTTAATAACTTAGTTGTAGTGTATCGTGTGACTAAATTTATTTGAGTGCTTCTACCCTTTCTTTTTGCTACTTCTTTATGTCTATGTAATTGTTCTTACAGGTATATTAAGGGAGCTCTTTGAGAGTCTTCAAGGAGAGCTTTAAGGTACTTTAGGGTGCACTTTCAGAATCTTAAGGGAACTCTTTGAAGGTTTTCAAGAAGATCTTTGAGGTACTTCAGGGTGTATTTTAAGAATCATTCAGGTATTTCAGGGTGAACTTTCAGAATCTTAAGGGAGCTCTTTGAGGGACCTAACAATGCTTTTGATGAGAATCATTGGACTATTTAAATGTCCTCAGGGTACTTTCTTAAGATTTCCAGGAAGTATATTGAGATTCTTTGAGGATACTTGGATGTACAATGAGGGCCCTCAATAGACCCTTTGAGGGTATTAAGGAGACTTGTTTGAATACCGTGTGGGGACCTCAACTGTAGATTTATTATTACGCAAAAAATTATCAATATTTTGTTTTAATTCTTCCATTATCCCCCAATTCATACATATACTCAGGATTTATAAAAGATTGCTAGTGATTAAGAGAGAATAAAACAAATTAATCATGACATAACAATAGATAGGTTGACTAATAGTCTATGGTCATTTCATTAATTTTCTCTATCAACGTGTCCTTGAACTTCGCAATATTGTCTCGACGGGGATATAGAAAAGAAGAGAGGGCTTCTCATAAGAGAAATCATCGGATGACTTGACCCTGCCAACGTGGCCTTAACACCTGTTAGTTGTTAGTGGTCCCTCGGAGGAGCCCTCCATGAACCTGCGCGCTGAAAAAAAAACACAAGGCGGCGCAACACTTGATGGACAAAAAACAGTGTACACTTTAATACACTGGCAATAACATTTCCCCATTTAATGTTAGCGTCATATAGTGGTGGTGTATTGGACCTTGACCCAACTGTAAACAGAATATGCTGACCATGCGAGAGTGACATCACATCATTTGGTTGAGACGGTCTATCAGTGTTGCTAGGATTTGAACCCAGTTTACATTACACCGTGACCGTGTTTCAAGGGCGTAGAAATATAATTTTTCTAGGAAATCCGCTGGAAAATTCTACTATATTTTTTAGCAAATAAAGGTTTTTGTACGTATTTATGGACCTCTCGCTGGGGGAGGGGGATCCATCAAATACCGGGGGGGTTTGAACCCCCAACCCGCTCCCTTTCTAGGCCCTTTCTGTGGAATTAATGCGAGGAAAAATCATATAATAGATTACAGTTTAGGAAACCTATTTATTTATTTAATAATTTGTCAAAGTGATGCAATAATAAATAAATATTTTATAAGTAATGTTATTATTTCAACATTATAGTGGTGTCCAACGCTGCTACAGACTATTCATACTAAATAAGTTTTAAATTAGCCTAAATATAATTCGTAAATAAAGTAAAAATATATCTGAAATGTTTAAGTATTTGATAAGATATTATGATGAACCGTCAACCTTTGAATTATATAAAAGATAAAATGGAAACTTCCTGACTAATAAATAATAGCTGAATTTAGAATGTAAAATTGAATTAAAGTATAAAGAACTAAAACATATGAAGATGAGAAAAAATAGGTATTTTTTAAAGATATATTTTAGAAATCTTAAAGTATTTAAACAATGGCAAACTTAATTTACAGCATTTACACATAACAATAATTGTAAATTAATTATAACTAAGGGATAAATGTCAAACGACATTAAATACAAACATTCTGTTTTTTATTTAACTACACCAAGATACTCAGAAAATCTTGTTACATTGACTGTCAAATAAATCTAATTGATATGGTTTGGAAAAATAGTAAAGCATTTATTACATTATTTAATTGGTTTCAAAAAACATAAAGTAAAGGTCTATCTTTTTGAAACTGTAGAGTAAATATTGTCTCTCATTGTCCAACCAACTTAATTTCTAAGAGAGTGTTGTTTATTTATTTTCCTCTATTCATAGTGTAGCTATGTTAGTAATTTGGTCAGATGATAGCTTATGCGTCGTGAATACATTATTTTTTCGCGTTCATTCCCCTCACACGAGGAAGGACACACAAAAAAGAATATTTGGCCAGTGATTTAATAATAATAATATTTAGCACCGCGTCTTACAACCCGTTCAGGTTATACGCTGCCAGTGATTTAAATTCTACTGTAATGTATGAGATGTATACAGAAAGATGTGTTGGTGTTATTACTACGTATGAAAAAAACATATTTTTACCGTTTTATTTTTCATGGTAGTTTAATTTTTTTTTTTTAATTTCACGTTAAATGAAAAAAAAAAACTTTGTGAAGACTGCTATAGATATGAAAACATGACCTATGAAGAGAAGACCACTAGTAATAAAACACTATATAAACATATTCTTGAAAGGAAGAATCTCGTTAGTTAGGTAAAGCCACAAATGTAAAACAAAACCAAAATTAACTTTAAAGCAGTTATTTACAGTTCCCAAGTAATATATAAAGAAATGTTTTATAAATGGTACATAGCTATGTATAATTTTAATATGACTGAATAACAACAAAGCCAGGAAATGTTAAGTTGAACTAAGCATCAGTTAGGTGTGCTGCAATTTAAGTTTCACCGTGTATATTTAATTTTAAGAAGGAAACGGAAGATGTTTAAAGCTTTATCTTTATATCTGACATTTTTACAACATAATTTAAAAAATACTGTACGTCTACTGGTAAAATTATATATTTACAACGTAATGCTGAAGCCAAATATACTTCGCTACCTCTAGTAAAAAAATAATATTGCGCATTGTTTTGATACTATCAAAAGTACTTCACACCCATTAGTAAAGTCATATTTCTACAATCTAAAGGCACATATCCACCAAAGGACCAATGAGGAACTTTTTTTTCAATGTTTCTGAAAATGTTCTTCAATATTCCAGTAAGTTGCACAATGTTCCTCCATGTTTAAAGTTGCAGAAACAAAAAGTTGCTGATTGTTTTATGTTTCCGTGTGAAGCGGTAACATCAAAAGAATCAACTGGAACATTGTGTCAACAACTCAAATTGTAGGTGACCTTGGCGGTCTTGGGGTAAAGTGATCGCCTCAGGACCCAATATTCGTGGGTTCAAACCCAGCCGGTGTCGGAAGATTTCTTTCAAGTAATAAATCTCTTAGCACAACTTTCTTCGGAGGGGAAGTAAGGCCGTAGATCCCATGTTTATTGTGGCATGTAAAAGAACCCTGGAAGTTATGTGAAAATACTTTCCAGGCAAGATATATAGGCTCTTTTGTCCTTGGTCATAGAAACTCTCGTGTGTTGATATAATTAGTTGGTTCAGAAAGTTCACGTTAAATGCCTCAAATAAATAAAACGCTAGTTGGAATTTCTAGTTGCCGTGGTGAAGGTAGTGAATCGTCGGTTGAGGTTTAGTGTCTAAATTTACTTTGAGTGGAAAACAAGTCATTTAAATAGAGTAGCGACACATTGATACAGTTAATGGAATTGTACCAAGGTTTCTAATGTTTATGGAACTATACTGACATAAAATATAAAATATTGTGACACATATGATCACCCTTAGTCCGAATAATGATCAAGGATGACCGCGATATGGAAATGTGTTCCCTGATTATCTTTAAAAAGACAACCTCAATCTAACACAACATCCCCTGATGTTACACCGTTCAACATGAACATAATTTAGTGAAGGAACACTTAAATTGGGCAAGGAAACCGGGAGATACAAATAGAGAAAGTCAATTGACATAATGTCACCCGCCTCGGTGGCGTAGTTGGTTAACGCGCTAGTCGTGTTTAGCTCGACTGCCGAGGGCGGGGAGATTGAGGTTCGAATCTCGGTGGGGTGAACTGGAGGTGGTTTTTCCTAAATGGTTTTCCACTCTCCCTCCACGCAAGTGCGGGTTCACTTCCTCTAAATTCAACCTTCCCGATTCCTAATCCATTAGCGTAATTAGTACTTAAGCGTATAACCCGAACGGGTAGTAAGACGCAGTGCTAAATAATAATAATAAATAAAGTTATTTAAAATAAAGTCCAAACGGACAATGTAAGTTTATAACCAACTATAAGATTATTTTCCAGAATATAATAAAGCATAGAACTCGTTAATTGCTTCCATTGAATGGGATGATTGAAGTGACAAAATTCAAAAACAAAATTATTATTTCTTTTAGTCAGGCAGTAAGAGATTTAGTAACAATAATAAAGCTATAAGAATATCCACACCAATGGTATTAAAATTATATATTAATAGTTAAAAGGGGCTCTAGAATAAATACATATTCTGTACCAACAATGCACTTTTAAGGTGAAGGAAATTTCCTATTATATAAAAGGCCCTACACAGTTGGCACACACAGTTAATTAAGTCTATTTTTAGTGGCATTTGAGTAGCATAACCCCAACTAGGAATTTCTCAACAATGATCGTTACGTAACAGCAATTAAAGCCCACACTCGAACATATAAAAGATGAGAGTCCAAGAAAATACAGGGTGGACAAATCCCTCTAAGACTCGTCTTGACACTGAGGATGCGAAACAATAGACAGTCGGACCCAGCTCTCATCAATAGTTATATAGGAAGTATCCCCAATGTCTCGACTCATAATAGTGGTCAAATATAATTATATCAATAATGATAGAACCGTTCTGCAATAAAAAATTATTACCTAGACCTCAACTGCCACAGGGAATAATACAAAGCATTAGGACACTAATGTATTTAAATTATGATGATAGAAAATATACAAACTGGCTCCTAAGAAAACCAAACTAAGATTACATTAATTTATGATTTATTCACATCCTCATGCAATTAATTAAGCTAAGCTTCTTGAACAGCACGCGACCAAAATCAAACGTAACAGCATGTCTTCTTCATCCGTTGATTGAATAATTTACATTTAATGGGCTGAACACGTGTCTTTTTCATCCGTTGATTGAATAATTTACATTTAATGGGCTGAACACGTGTCTTTTCCATCCGTTGATTGACTAAGTTACATTTAATGGGCTGAACACGTGTCTTTTTCATCCGTTGATTGAATAATTTACATTTAATGGGCTGAACACGTGTCTTTTCCATCCGTTGATTGACTAAGTTACATTTAATGGGCTGAACACGTGTCTTTTCCATCCGTTGATTGACTAAGTTACATTTAATGGGCTGAACACGTGTCTTTTTCATCCGTTTATTGACTAAGTTACATTTAATGGGCTGAACACTCAAATATATATATAATTAAAATAGCAGGCAAAGGTGGGAATGGAAGGTAAAATCTTATTAATTTCCAGTTTAGTAGATAGATGGGAGTCAATCCCATGACACTTACTTCTCGTGGCTAGAAGAGTTGACTGTGGTGGGGAGCTTCATGCGCTTGCGTGAGATGTTTCTTCTTTCTCTTCAAGTGTTCGCTAAACTTGAAGGAGTTGGTAGAAACAAAACAAATAGGCTATTTGAACACGCTATGTTACCAAAATGTAGTTCACATAAGCTGAGACCATGGTAAGTAGGAGCATTTTATTGGTTGTTTTGTTGGTTATAGAGAAGGTATTTAGGAACAGCAAATAGATGTATAAGCCACTATTGTGAAGGGTTAAAGACATTTAGCCCGTCACAGTTGAAACAATAAAAACTATTCATGGGCTAGGTTAAGGAGGTTACTGTAATGGATATGGAAGAATAAAAAGAAAAAATTAAGAACATGATTGCGCAGTCTTACAGTTTTACAGAGAACGCAACAAATATTGTTTACTAATTATATGTGGAGATAGTGCATCATTCACTTCAAAATGGCTCGCTTATAACTACTTTCTATTTCTCGCGGACAAAAACAAAGCTCTTCAATGCAAAGAAAATAAGCTTAGTGAAACACAGGTAGTTTTATTCATATTTTAAATAAATATTATGACGCTTCTGCTAGTGCAACAAGGTGGTCTTCACCATCGTCGTACCACATATTGAATAATTGAATAACTTGAAAATTAACACTTTAGTTGAAAAGTAAATATTCCCTAGTTAAATAAAACAAATTACATACTACACCCTTTTCACTTTTTGAAGATAATATCACTCGGGTGAGCTCCACGGACGTCAGGCAAACCTCAACACGTTGTCCATCACTTTCCTCAGTATAGATCGTATAATTGTTTCCGTCCCAGCCTTTAGTTTTCCGTGTAAATTACACCATTAGGATAAGTATGTGCACAGATGTAAACATAATTATAACTTATTATGTTACTATGTATGCACACACACACACACACACACACACACACACACACACACACACACACACACACACAGGGGCTGGACAAAATGTGAGAATCTGGGAAAACCCGCCTCGGTAGCCGAATGATCTAAAGCACTACTCTCGCAGTAGACTTGACTACCGATGACTGGGAGATTAAGGTTCGATTTTCAGTCGGTTGTACTACTGAGGGTGATTTTTACAAAATGATTTACCGCTCTCCCTCCAAGCAAATGTGGGTACACGTCCTATAAATATTACATCTCTAATCACTAAAACCATTAGTGTAATTAGAACAGAAACGGAAAACCTAAACGGTGCTAAAAAGAATCAGGGAAATAGGTTACATTTATTTTTGATGAAGTGTTACTTCACAATTTTCCATTAATACAAATTCAATCCTTCTTGGAGTACATAATATGGATAGGACCTTCGTGTTCTTAAGGATATTCGAAATTCAAATCCTTAAAAAAACTAAAAAAACTGTTTTATTTAGAACATCCCATTGGTGACCATTAAAAAGTTTTATATATCATTTTCACGAATAACATAAGCCTCTCTACAGGCAATATGAAGATCTATGTGATATAATAAAATGATTTTGTTAATTAAAATAAAATTAATCGAGGATATGAACATAGTCCTAATAGTTAAAACTACCATGCTAAGGTAGAGACGTTGAGTGGCACACTCTTGATCATCAACACTTTTCTAACATCTATACTTCAAGACCAACTGTTGGTGAAGTTACGAGGACAAGGAAGTTGAAGAACGAACAAACATAAACCACTGGTCACCATATTAATTCTCCCCGGAAATACTTAAACTGAAAGTAATCGCTTCTTTTAGCACTTAACCTGGTAATTACTTCATTGATTACTTCTCTTTCCTTATTCAAGAAAAAAAAAAAGAACAAGCGGCCTCAGCTTCTAAGCTCTCCCCTCTGATCGCTAAGTCCAGCCAAGTTTAGAATCTCCCTTCTCCTAATAAGGATGGATCCTTCCATTTCTCCATTTCTCTCTCGCCCAATAGCCATAGGATACCTCCATTCTCACATCCACCTTTTCTAGACATCTATGTAGCAAATTGTGTATTCTAAACATTACTAAAAAAACACTTATGCGACGAGTACCCAACTGAGAAACTTAGGCTAGCCGTGGTATTTTACTTCAACTCCCTATATATTCCTCCCACACCAACAACATCTATAACCCGCTTCAGTGGCCGTATGGTCTAAGGTGTCACTCTCGTGTTGGACTGACCGGATTATGACAGATATACCTAGGTTCGAAACCCGGTTGGCTCTACTGAGGGTGGTTTTTACCTCAATGGTCTTTTAAATCCGCTTCTACGGGAATGAGGGTGGATTACTTCTAAAATGCTTCCTTCCTCAAACCTCATCGCTATCCCATTAGAGTAATTATCATGTCTGCTTATAACCTGAACTGGTAGTAAGACACGGTTATATATACAAATATATGGTAGGCCTACGCTGCACCACACATAATTTCTCTCTCTTTGATCTTAAGACAGATACATTTACTAAGAACTAGTAACATTTTTGAAACAGAATAATATACACTGTGACAGAAACACTCCACAAAGAGCCTAAATGTAATAATATACAACGTTACAGAAGCAATGAGAAAAGAGGATAGGCCTAATATGTGTCCACCGGAGAGTATAACAATCAATTTCATATTTATATATACTTCATAAAAAAATATATATATATGGTTGCTTATAGCTATTGATTTTATAAAAATACTAGCTTTTACCCGTCGCGGCTTCGCCCGCAATAATTGATAAAATCTTTTAATTTTTAACTAAACTGTTTTGGTCATAAATAAAACTTTATTTTTTTCAAATATCTATGCGTTTTTCTCAGTTCTAGCTGTAAATAATTTTGCCGTATGATGCTATCTTTACTTTAACATTTTAATTATAATCACATTAATATTTATTCGTAAAATTAAAATCACAAAGTTTCATCGAATCCGTTCAGCAGTTAATAGTCACAATATATCTCTTACATACTAAAAGTTTAAACATTAGTATTGTAAAATGAATGTAAAATCAGAGGTTTGGAATAGTTCTATATGTTATTCCAGGACATACTCTACCAACGTACCAAGTTTCATTCGAATCCGTTCTGCAGTTTTGGCATGATTGAGTAACAAACATCCAAACACACAAACTTTCACATTTATAATATTAGTAAGATATTCTAGATTAAAATATTTTTAATTTGAACAGTACTACAACTTTACAGTAATAAGCTATTTCGTATCTCAAATAGTTGCGGATCTATGATCAAAATTGGAAAATTTTGACTAGGTAGTCATTTTCATTGGAGAACCAAAATTTCAATTTTGTTTGTAGTGCTAAACAATGCCTAGATATAAAATTGAATAATAGTCCTTAGAGCAAATTTTGAGGAATTTGATTTGACTATTTGCCCTTCAGTAAACTATCCCTAATATTAGGTTTGCATGTTTCCAAAAACCCTTCTGGGCAACCTTATGAACACCCTAGATACCAAGTTTTACTGACCAGTAAAATTGTTTCGGCTCCAGTCCACGATACAGACATACAGACGGACACATAGACCACTTTATCGGTTTCAGGGGGTCATGAAACTTTAACATTTATCAAAATCTCGATTTCGATTTTTTTATGATCACAATACTTCTCTCTCCGAGGGGTCAAGAGAAATTAAAAATAGCAGCAATATATAAGGAGATAGTTCACACCATTTCCACGTGGGTACAGACCGGATACAGCCCAACCGTAGGAGTGCTTTGAAGAAGACGGACAGCACTTTACATAGCGGATGATCAAATTCGAAGTAAAGCACTTCAATAAACCCTAGCTGTATCGAAATACATTTTTTTTACATGACTACCCTCTCACAACCTTTCGGAGAGAGAATGTATTGTTATGGAAATAACAGAAATTTAATTTTAGATTTTGATGAATGTCGGTGTTTCATGACCCCATGAAACCATAAAAGTGTTTTTTGCAATACGTATGTTTGTCTGCCTACTGGGACCAGAGCTTAAAACCTGTATCTATGGTTTTCATAAAGTTCTTCAGAGTTTTTGGAACAAGCTATCTAATTCTAAAATTAAGGGTAATTTACTTCAGGGCGAAAACAGAAAAAAAAAATCCTCAAAATCGGCTATAAATATTTTGAATAAAATTCGTATCCAGGCAGAGTTTAACACTACTAGCAAAATGGCGCATTACATTTTTTTAAGAAAACTTCTTTTAAGTTAATTAACATAAGCAGAAATTTCCAATTTTGATCATTTCGCCATAATTCTTTGAGATAGTAAATAACTTATCATTAAAAAGTTGTAGGCCTCTAAAAAAACAAAAACTTTAATATGAAAGATTAAAAAAGTCAATATTTTCTGAGTTACAGGTAAATAATTATTTTAAATAAGGCTTTAGAAAATGGTTAGTTGAAAATTCACATAAATAATATGTTTCTGTAACAGGGTTTATTATTTAATGTATGCTCTTTGATGAGATGTGATGGGGTTTTTTTTCCTACTATATTTCTATAACAATATATATTATTTCGTTTCACATATCTTAAGAGCTATAATTAGGCCTATAGTTAACGTAAAGGAGCGAGAAAACCCGTTCAGTACACCGTAACTTTTTAATTTTTTGACAAAGCCTTGATTGTGTCTATCTTTGACAGCTGTAAAAACCGTGATACCAAGAGTAAGAACAAGAAACCAATGCGTCAAAGAAGGATGCCACATGAGAGAGGATAAATAAAGCTACTGCAAAGAGTACAATAAATGTTACCACTTCCTGTTTCTCGGTTTTAAAGCTCGGTATTTTTACTTTCTCTCTATCTTACAGGTAGAGAAAGTATTGTGATCGTCAAAAAAATCGAACTCGAGATTTTGATGAATTTTGACGTTTCATGACTTCCTGAATCCGAAAAAGTGGTTTTTGAATTTCCGTCTGTCTGTCTGTCTGTCTGTCTGTCTGTCTGTCTGTCTGTCTGTCTGTACCTCCAACTAGAGCCTAAACTATTTTACCGATTGAGCTGAAACTTGATATCTAGGGTTTCCATAGGGTTGCCCCGAGGGGTTTTTGGAATTGGATATCTACCCCTAAAATTAAGGGTAGTTTACTGAAGGGCAAAAAGAGAAAAAGTCGATTTTCTCAAAATCGGCTCTAACGATTTTGATTAAATTTCATTTATGAACATAAATAAATATTCCAAACAAAATGGCTACTCTCAATATTTCGGAAAAATCGTTTTAAGGGCTCCGGTCTGATGCGTAAATTAACATTTTTACTTTCTCTCTATCTTACAGGTAGAGAAAGTATTGTGATCGTCAAAAAAATCGAAGTCGAGATTTTGATGAATTTTGACGTTTCATGACTTCCTGAATCCGAAAAAGTGGTTTTTGAATTTCCGTCTGTCTGTCTGTCTGTCTGTCTGTCTGTCTGTCTGTCTGTCTGTCTGTCTGTCTGTCTGTCTGTCTGTCTGTACCTCCAACTAGAGCCTAAACTATTTTACCGATTGAGCTGAAACTTGATATCTTGGGTTTTCATAGGGTTGCCCCGAGGGGTTTTTGGAATTGGACATCTACCCCTAAAATTAAGGGTAGTTTACTGAAGGGAAAAAACAGAAAAAGTCGATTTTCTCAAAATCGGCTCTAACGATTTTGATTAAATTTCATTTATGAACATTAATAAATATTCCAAACAAAATGGCTACCCTCAATATTTCGGCAAAATCGCTTTAAGGGCTCCGGTCTGATGCGTAAATTAACATTTTTTATAATAGCTCCGAAACTATTTGAGATATGAAATTACTTAGCATTACAAATATGTATATATATTTATAATACAAATATTTTATTCGAAACATATTTTTATAAAATCAATAATTTTTAATCTATACGCAATTATATATATATATTTTTAGCTTTTTGGACATTAAAGCTCAAGTATTGCGATCGTAAAAAAAACTAACCTGAAATGTTGATGGATTTCGACGTCTCATGACCCCCCGAACCCTAAAAAATAGTCTTTGCAATGCCGTCTGTCTGTGTGTCTATTAAAACTTAAAATTAAGGGTAGTTTACTGAAGGGCAAAAAGAGAAAAAGTCGATTTTCTCAAAATCGGCTCTAACGATTTTGATTAAATTTCATTTATAAACATTAATAAATATTCCAAACAAAATGGCTACCCTCAATATTTCGGCAAAATCGCTTTAAGGGCTCCGGTCTGATGCGTCAATTAACATTTTTTTTAAATAGCTCCGAAACTATTTGAGATATGAAATTACTTAGCATTACAAATATGTATATATATTTATAATACAAATATTTTATTCGAAACATATTTTTATAAAATCAATAATTTTTAATCTATACGCAATTATATATATATTTTTAGCTTTTTGGACATTAAAGCTTAAGTATTGCGATCGTAAAAAAAACTAACCTGAAATGTTGATGGATTTCGACGTCTCATGACCCCCGAACCCTAAAAAATAGTCTTTGCAATGCCGTCTGTCTGTGTGTCTATTAAAACTTAAAATTAAGGGTAGTTTACTGAAGGGCAAAAAGAGAAAAAGTCGATTTTCTCAAAATCGGCTCCAACGATTTTGATTAAATTTCATTTATGAACATTAATAAATATTCCAAACAAAATGGCTACCCTCAATATTTCGGCAAAATCGCTTTAAGGGCTCCGGTCAGATGCGTCAATTAACATTTTTTTAAATAGCTCCGAAACTATTTGAGATTTGAAATTACTTAGCATTACAAATATGTATATATATTTATAATACAGATATTTTATCCGAAACATATTTTTATAAAATCAATAACTTTCAATCTATACGCAATTATATGAATTTTTTTAACTTTTTGGACATTAAAGTTTAAGTATTGCGACCGTAAAAAAAAACTAACCTGAAATGTTGATGGATGTCGACGTCTCATGACCCCCCGAACCCTAAAAAATAGTCTTTGCAATGCCGTCTGTCTGTGTGTCTATAAAAACTTAAAATTAAGGGTAGTTTACTGAAGGGCGAAAAGAGAAAAATTTGGTTTTCTCAAAATCTACTCAAACGATTTTGATTAAAATTCGTATCTAGGCGTTGATTAAGATTATAAATAAACTGGCTATTTTCATTTTCCTATGAAAATGATTTTTAGGGTACTTTACAGAAGCGTTAATTTCCGTATCTCCACAACTATTGGAGAAACTAAACAACTTATCATTGCAACATTGTAGGACTATCAGAAATAAAAAAAAATTATTTGACATATATTTTTATAAAAGCAGCAGTTTCTGAGATATTTGCAAATATATTAATACAATTTTGTGAGCTTTAGTTGTAAACATATACTACTTAAGTCTTAACGCAATAATTCTCCAATGCCATAGAGTAATTAAATATAAGTATCTAAAAAAGTATGTTATTTTTCCTTAAATCTCTTAGGAGAAATGTTTGCATAGCAATGATCTATCTCCATTTTAGACTCAATAGTCAATATTTACATTTTTTATTGGTCAAAATGTATAAATGAATAATTAAATATCAATGCGATGACTTGAAGATCTGCAACACCTTATAAAATGTTAAAATTTTAACCAGAAATCGAAATTTTAATACGAAGTGTTGACCCTTGTGGAAGACATTAAACTGTTTGAAATGCTCTTAGGTGGACAAAGATGCGCCTCTTTTCTCATTGATTCTATATCATTGTATATTTTTTTATGCGTGTTCTTATGTGGAGTGGTGATGATACAATGTACATTATTCCGTTCAGAAATCTTACGAGTTTATAGAAAGAGAGAGAAAGTCTGTGCGGTGTGCCGTACCATTTATTTATAATAGCTCCGAAACTATTTGAGATATGAAATTACTTAGCATTACAAATATGTATATATATTTATAATACAAATATTTTATTCGAAACATATTTTTATAAAATCAATAACTTTCAATATATACGCAATTATATATATATTTTTAACTTTTTGGGCATTAAAGCTTAAGTATTGCGACCGTAAGAAAAACTAACCTGAAATGTTGATGGATGTCGACGTCTCATGACCCCCCGAACCCTTAAAAATAGTCTTTGCAATGCCGTCTGTCTGTGTGTCTATTAAAACTTAAAATTAAGGGTAGTTTACTGAAGGGCAAAAGAGAAAAAGTCGATTTTCTCAAAATCGGCTCTAACGATTTTGATTAAATTTCATTTATGAACATTAATAAATATTCCAAATAAAATGGCTACTCTCAATATTTCGGCAAAATCGTTTTAAGGGCTCCGGTCTGATGCGTAAATTAACATTTTTTATAATAGCTCCGAAACTATTTGAGATATGAAATTACTTAGCATTACAAATATGTATATATATTTATAATACAAATATTTTATTCGAAATATATTTTTATAAAATCAATAACTTTCAATATATACGCAATTATATATATATTTTTAACTTTTTGGGCATTAAAGCTTAAGTATTGCGACCGTAAGAAAAACTAACCTGAAATGTTGATGGATGTCGACGTCTCATGACCCCCCGAACCCTTAAAAATAGTCTTTGCAATGCCGTCTGTCTGTGTGTCTATTAAAACTTAAAATTAAGGGTAGTTTACTGAATGGCAAAAAGAGAAAAAGTCGATTTTCTCAAAATCGGCTCCAACGATTTTGATTAAATTTCATTTATAAACATTAATAAATATTCCAAACAAAATGGCTACCCTCAATATTTCGGAAAAATGGCTTTAAGGGCTCCGGTCTGATGCGTAAATTAACATTTTTTTAAATAGCTCCGAAACTATTTGATATATGAAATTACTTAGCATTACAAATATGTATATATATTTATAATACAGATATTTTATCCGAAACATATTTTTATAAAATCAATAACTTTCAATATATACGCAATTATATGAATTTTTTAAACTTTTTGGACATTAAAGTTTAAGTATTGCGACCGTAAAAAAAAAAAACTAACCTGAAATGTTGATGGATGTCGACGTCTCATGACCCCCCGAACCCTAAAAAATAGTCTTTGCAATGCCGTCTGTATGTGTGTCTATAAAAACTTAAAATTAAGGGTAGTTTACTGAAGGACGAAAAGAGAAAAATTTGGTTTTCTCAAAATCTGCTTAAACGATTTTGATTAAAATTCGTATCTAGGCGTTGATTAAGATTATAAATAAACTGGCTATTTTCATTTTTCTATGAAAATGATTTTTAGGGTACATTACAGAAGCGTTAATTTCCGTATCTCCACAACTATTGGAGAAACTAAACAACTTATCATTGCAAAATTGTAGGACTATTAGAAATAAAAAACTTTTATTTGACATATATTTTTATAAAAACAGCAGTTTCTGAGATATTTGCAAATATATTAATACAATTTTGTGAGCTTTAGTTGTAAACATATACTACTTAAGTCTTAACGCAATAATACTCCAATGCCATAGAGTAATTAAATATAAGTAAGTATCTAAAAAAAGTATGTTATTTTTCCTTAAATCTCTTAGGAGAAATGTTTCCATAGCAATGATCTATCTCCATTTTAGACTCAATAGTCAATATTTACATTTTTTATTGGTCAAAATGTATAAATGAATAATTAAATATCAATGCGATGACTTGAAGATCTGCAACACCTTTTAAAATGTTAAAATTTTAACCAGAAATCGAAATTTTAAAACGAAGTGTTGACCCTTGTGGAAGACATTAAACTGTTTGAAATGTTCTTAGGTGGACAAAGATGCGCCTCTTTTCTCATTGATTCTATATCATTGTATATTATTTTATGCGTGTTCTTATGTGGAGTGGTGATGATACAATGTACATTATTCCGTTCAGAAATCTTACGAGTTTATAGAAAGAGAGAGAAAGTCTGTGCGGTGTGCCGTACCATTTATTTTAGTTTTTTTTATATCGCGGAACTTAAACATGACTCTTTCTCTTTATTTAAAATATTTCTGTTCAAATGTCACTATGCTCATTTCAGATATTCAAGAACTGTATAGCTTACTATGTGTACAAAATTAAACTAAATGTAGCTACTGAAGAAATTAATATTTTATTTATTTCTTCAAAAAAACTAACTGCAAAAACACTGATCTTAACTCATTATATTTTTCACCCCAACTTAAGAGATATTCAAGGTACTACTT
Organism: Timema podura; assembly: GCA_033556935.1. Classification (NCBI taxonomy): domain Eukaryota; kingdom Metazoa; phylum Arthropoda; class Insecta; order Phasmatodea; family Timematidae; genus Timema; species Timema podura. The sequence continues at coordinate 103,516,188 of JAVRXN010000010.1, read as the reverse complement.
TCCACGGTGAAATATGCCACATCAACAATAACAAGAAAGACACTCATAGGAACTGTGTAGCAGGATTGTAACCTCTATACCTTGAAGCATAACATATATTTCATGTTAACTTTTATATGAGTCGCAGTGAAGGACATACTGATCTTCACTTCTTGATATCACTTTCTAGAAAAAGAGTACAATACAATTTTTTTTAAGGATTCACTATCCTGACATTAAAACCAAACAGTAAAGAACAAGACAATTAGTAAAAGATTTCCCCGACCCGAGTTGCAATTTTTTAAGTGACAGTGAAAGCGATCTTTTCCAATTTCTTACCAACAAGGGAAATTGCACAAGGGGAGTGAAGCCTTTGGATGCAAGAAACTATTGTGGTGGCCATTAGAGTAACACTCACGGTCACACCATCATCTATACCCGACGTGTGTTAAACTCTCGTGATCTAGCTGTCATCTAGAACAGGCGTGTGATATGTTCGCACAGTCAAAGGGTTGGAGATGAGCTATTAACTCCAAATCAACTTCAATCATTGATATTAATTCATTGATTGTTAACCAGAATCAAAGTGTGGACTAAATTAACCCCAGATATTAATTGGAGATCTTTCATTAAAATCAAAGCTCTTAGAATTATTGTAAGGGAACGTTAAACTATCTGACAAACAAACACGCGAGTCCAGATTGATCAGGTCGTATACTGACCCTGTCAGGATCCGAACGAAGGACATCGGGGGGGGGGGGGGAGGGGCGGAGAGGATCCGTGCCATAAGAGCCTGATAATGACAAATACACCCCATCACAAGTCTTCCTAACACACGCACTCCATAACATCATCAAGTTTGGGTTACTAAAAAATCAAACGTATCCGGATACAGTTGTAAACGGCCCTGCGAAACCATCTGAACCCTCCCGAATTGTGGCCGTGGCATAGCGGCATAAGATGACAACATTTTTAAATGAAGATAAAAAGTCGTCATTAAATTCCAGGTCATCCTAGACAGATATTGATATCACCATGTGAGAAAAATTAAACTCAGTTTGTGCTGGAGCAAAATTTTATTTATTTTAACCAAAAACTTGTTTTACCATAAAAATTACAAAAAATACTTGCCCTTTCTCGCATCCCCTTCCATTCCACGAAAACGAAGGGCAAAGGCAACACATCCTGTTGGTCAAACTACGAAGGATATTCTCACATCAGGGGAGAATTTATTTACTTATTTATTTAGCACTCCGTCTTACTACCCGTTCGGGTTATACGCTTAAGTACCAATTACACTAATTATTTATTATTATTTTTATTATTATTATTATTATATATCTCCGCGTCTTACTACCCGTTCGGGTTATACGCACTTACGCTAATGTGCAATGGTAGGGTGATTGTGAGATGAAATGGAGGACCTACAGTTTAACGTAGAATCCGAACCACGGTAGAGGCCTGGCATTCCTCACATTCACAAGTTGTGATTAATACACGTCCTGTCAGAGGTGAAGGAAGGGTTTGGTAATCAGATAAATATGTGCCGGGACCGAGGATTGAACCCCGGACCCTCAGCACAGAAGTCCGACACTTTACCCCTAGACCACCAGGTCACCAATTACACTAATGGATTAGGAATTGGGAAGATTGAATTTAGAGGAAGTGAACCCACATTTGCGTGGAGGGAGAGTGGAAAACCATTTAGGAAAAACCACCCCAGTTCACCCGACCGATATTTGAACCTCGATCTCCCCGTCCTTGGCAGTCTAGCTCAACACGAATCTAGCGCGTTAGCCAACACTCCACAGAAGTGGGTATTAGGGAAGAAAGTGACTGTTGGACAGATTTGTAGTATCCGACACCTTAGCTCAGTCAGTAGCGTGTTTGTCTACTCAGCTAAGGATTCCGGGTTCAATTCCTGGCGTGGCCGAAAGATTTATCATTGGAGAAATGTGAGTTTGTCCTTTAACGGGGATGAATTAACGGCTGGGGGCTAGATGGTGTGTCTGTTTTAGATTTAAGTTGGATTATAAATCGTGTGCTGTTATGATAATATAATCAATCGGTTCAGAAAATGCACGTCAATTGCCTCAAATAAATGAAAAAGTTAAAATGACATATTTGACTACAAGAAAGTCCAGGTACAACTGAAGGCAAAACTCTCCGAGGAGAAATAAAGCATAACCCTAATGGGTAATAAGACACGGTGCTAAATAAATAAATATTAAATAAAACCTATATATATCATATAATACAATATCAAACCAATAATTGATATGTTCCTGAAGATAAAATGCAAACATATTTTAATTTAAGAATTTAATATATCTGCCAGGTATATGTAGCCTATATGCGGTACTGCTTAGTTTTATAATAATGTTAGTAAACGTATAACAAAGCATTTTGCACTCACCAGTAAATATATATATATATATATATATATATAAAATATATATATATACACATATATACATATATAATGTAATGTTAAAAAATACATATTGTAACCTCATGGGTAAACATTTATATGATAAAATGCAAAAAAAAATAAAAATAGTAATAATAATAAATAGTGGTCACACAGTCTAGGGCATCACTCACAAAAATACTGGACTGCTTGTAGCAGGGAGATCAGGGTTAAAATCCCGTTTAGGTATACTGAGAGTTTTATCCCTAAATGGTTTTGTACCCTCCATCCATGCAAATATGGGTACATTTACTCTGAATTATATTTTCCTCATCTTTACCTCATTTGTGTAAATGTTCTGATAGCTATAACAGGTAGTAGGACAAGGTGCATCAAAATGAAAAAAAGTACTGTAGCCTCACTTCAAAAATATTATGTAATACTCATATAATATTACAATAATACATACTTTGAGCTCACACAAAGTGTGTGTTATTTAATGTTGCAGCAAAACATACTGTGCATTCACTAAAAAAATATATATGTAAACAATAACTATAATAATATCACGCGACTGGGCTAGATAATTCGTAGCTCAGTTTGTGGGAAGATCCAGTATTCATGTAACGCTCTCCAGGGGGCGTCCAAATGTACTAATCGTACATTCTTTCCATGGAGGCTCTTTCCATGTCCCGATGAGATGAGGTGATGGTGATGGTAAGTATGAGGGTGTGGAACCAGTGGAAACTCTTAAACCTAACTTAAGCCTAACTTAATAAAGCCCTGATGACCGTTGGGGTAGTTCCCCTTTCGGAAAAAATACCCGAAGTACCATCTAGGAATCGAACCCGGGATCCCAATGCTCGAAACCAGGTGCACTGACCACTAAAACACAGGGGTGATTTATGGGCACAATTAAATGATACAATAATAAATACTGAGTGCCAGCTAGTAAAAAGGTGTTTAATACACTGTTACGACAGCAAATACTGCACGTCCACTGGTCGTCGTTCACTATAACCTTGACATTGAGTGACAATTTTAAAAATTACTAAAACAGTTCCGTGGCCATTGGCTATCAAATGTGTCTTGTCACATTTAATAGTAATGTAAATTGACCTCACGTGCCATTGTTACAGTACATAATTGCAAAGTAGTTGAATAGAGAAACATGTTTTATTAGTTGTTTACTTTCACGCCGCAGTTATCGTATTATAACCATAAAAGTATAGTCAATGTAATGGTACGTATTATTTGCGGCCGCTGATTAATAGGGCTGATATGATCAATAAATGTTTTTCACGCGTCATATAAAACAAAATTTAAAAGTCACTTCCTCTTTGTTAATCTTGTTGACTTAAACATTTTACCGAACCCGTTTAGTTAACATTTAAGATGCTTGAAACTAGAATTAATTTTTTAAGTAATTTTTTGAACTTGATCACTTTTACCTGTGAGCAGACAATAAAGACCTTGGAAACTTTTATTGTAAAAAAAAAAAAAGAGTAACAGGAAAAAAAATACCAACATAAAACAAAGAGTTCTCTTGGACGTCATAGCAACAAAGAATAACAAGATGATATATTAGTACACTAGAATTGTGAGCTAGGTTTCGTGCGAGAATTAACTACAACTAAAATAATTGTATACAAAGGTTTGCATTTACATCTTGAAGACAACAAGCTGCCTCCACCACGTTCTGTCCTGAACCTTTTCCCTCCAATCTTCCTCCACAACCACCTCCTTGAGGGCTATGTGCTGAAAGCGCACAAGCCGAATTTGTGTACGTGCTTTGGAGAAAGCACAAGCACACAAGGTAGGTGCATTGAAAGTGCACAATTTTTGTAGTCTCTGAGACCCATATGGCAACGCCGCTTGTTGACATTGAACTAACCTAACCTAATGCCGAATAAAGAAAAGCTTATTATCGTTTGCCGATTATATTTATAGAATTACATTCAATTGGATAGCTCATACCATCCATACTGTGGACAAAAGATGTATGCCATGTTTCCACGTTATGCAGGGTTTTTTTTCAGTGTGCTTATGATACAAGGTCTAGTTGCGCTTTTGATCTATATCTTCGTGGGCTTTTGATATGAGGTTTCTCTCGTGCGCTTTCGTTTTTCTACATTTCTTGAGGTCTCTAGTCGAATAGTCACTCCATCTATTGGGTTGCAGCAATAATAGGTATAACACAATAGGCCTATATTTTATATCTAAAAGAAAACCCTCCCTGAATTTAAAGCCTAATTCAATATATGTTACCATTCATTAACTTAATAAACTGAGTAGAGTTTTTTGATTTTTTAGCACCGCATCTTACTACCCATTCAGGCTGTACCCTTAACTTATGTTCTAACTACGCTAATAGGTTAAGGATGAGTATGGATGAATTTAGAGGAAATGTACCGGCATTTTCCTTTCAGGAAAAACCACCCTCAGTACCTGACCGGGATCGAAACACTATCTCCCCGTCGTCGGCAGTCTAGTAAATTGAGAAAGTGGCACCTTAGAGCCACGTGACAACCGAATTGGGTTGAGTAGCTTAATGGCAAAGCTTGTAGACGATTCTTTCAACTCCTCTTCAAGCCTAATGTTTCAACATTGGTAAAATAATGTAACAATAACGCTGGGATCAGAAAATACTCTTTATCGCCACCCTCTTGATGGCTCTATACTGCGTTACACACATCAATTATACATGGGTTGTCCAACTCTTTCAAACATGGGGCCGGTTTTATAGTTAGACTTAGTACACCTCAAGTGCGGCGCTACATACACTAAATACAAGACGACACCTACCTAAACCAGCATGGAATGGGCCAGTTTCATAGTTAGACTTAGTACGCATCAAGTGTGGTGCTACACTAAATACTAGACGACACCTACCTAGACCAGCATGGAATGGGCCAGTTTCATAGTAAGACCTAGTACGCCTCAAGTGCCGTGCTATAATCTATATCTATATTAAGCTAGTTCTATCCAGTTCATATCACTACACCCCATCTCTTTCAAGTCCATTCTAATGTTATCCTCACATTTGCATCTAGGTACTCCCATTGGTCTCTTCCCATTGGTTTTACCAATCAACAAACCTATGGCAGGTTTTAAAATGTAACATTTTATATTCAATCTAGATGGTCACTATTCTAAAGCTTAAACAATTTTCCTCTGATATTTTGGTAGCGTAATTTAAAAGTTAGATTCTAGTAAAGTTCAGTTATATTCCAAAAGTGTTGGTAAATACATACTATTGGAAAGAGCACTAAAGTATTTTGTACATAGCCCAAGTGTTTGCCATAAAAAAAAAGAAGCATGAGTAGGATTCCTTCGGAGGTCTAAGTCCTTATTTTATGGTGAGAGCCTGAAGCCTGAAAGAACAACGATAAACATACAGAAGTGTGAGATGATGTTAGTATATAAAATGAAATCTCATTTATTTGAGTAGAAATTCATTTTCTCAAATAATTCAACCAACTATTTGAGATTTTACTCGCTCATATCTATGAACTATAAAATAAGTTTAGTGAAGATGAGTAAGCTAGCTCAAAATGTTAACCAAAATATAAATTTTAAATGCTTTTCTATAGCACCTCGATTTATTGTTAGGTAATATAAAAAATGGTTAGTTGGTAAACCACCTCAGGGGTCGAATGGGCTATGGTGTCACCCTTGCAATAAGGTGGTTGGCCCAAATAAGGCCACCTTAAGCTTTAATATTTTTTTTTTTAATTTCACGTTTATGATAGGAATGAAATAATTATAGGAAATATACTTTATAGATTTATGTTAATGCTAATACTATCATAATTCTCAATAAGTACATAGTTACTATATACATAATTTTTTTAAAAATGAATGCAAAGTGGCTTTGTTTGGAGCTAGGTGTTTAAAATAAGGCCACAAAAAATTATTGACATAGAAGCGATATAAAAATAATTTCTGAAAATATTTTAATGGTACAAGATTATTAAAATAGATAATGATTAGAAGCTCAAAAACCATTGTAGTTATTAGAGTTAATTATTTGGATGTTAATCACCCAATATCAAGTGTAAAAAAACAACAACATATTTTCAGGCACAATGAGGACAAAAGAAAATCTCTCTGTCTGATTTTGTCAGTCCAACACATTCCTCGTGCACGTAATTCTTGCAACTTTCACAGAGCCGCATATCAGCAAGACGATCCTGGTTGCAAAGGAAGCAGTACCAGTTATCAGATATATTGTGTTCTCTGCGTTGCTGAGTTCCACTGGTGCTTGCCTGTGACAAATCTCCTGAAGCAGGATCACCTCCCTTGCTGCGTGCATTATTAGACAATTTGTTTCTAGGAGCTTTTGGCATAGTTATAGATTTATTTATTTCAAACAAAGATTTAACGACTTTTTGTGCTCGCGAATTGATAGATTGACGTCGCTGTGTCTTTTGTGTCTTCATCTTTGGTGTGGACAAGATTGTTGATAGGGTTCGCCTCGAAGTGTTGAAGTTGATGGTATTCTGGATGAGAGAGCCTACTGGTGTGGATGCAGGAGTTTCATTTGATGAACGAACAGCAGTTGATACATTTCTAACGGGACATTCTGAGAGAGCTGACTGAGGAGCAATATTCTGCAAAGCCACGTTCAATTTGGGAAAAGATAGGTCATCTTTTGATTTTGAATTAGATGAGCCAGAAGAAACTCTCTGGGTTCCATTTAATTTTGAAATGTCTACTGAGCTACTGATGGTATCTGGAGTACCAGCTGCGCATTCAATGTTAGTCAGAGATGCAGGAGCAAAGGCAATTTCAGGGACAATATCAGGATTATATGGGTAAATTCCTGTCGCTTTAAACCCGGAGATTAAGTTTGCTGGGGTCATAGACCTTAGCCATACCTTGGAAAATATATTCCCGAATGTGCTGCGATTTATTTTTCTATCTGGATGAGTCATCCAGAATTTCAATACTTCATCGTCCCAAAATGACTCGAAAGACTTAAAGACTGTTTTGTCTAGAGGCTGTAGTTCATGTGTGGTATTGCTTGGCAAACAAAAAAGTGTTATGTTATACCTGTCTGCTGCCGAAACAATATTCGCATCTAGATGTGAAGAAGCACCATCAAAGATGAGCAGCGCTCTATCGCCAGTGGCTTTGTACTTAGCAAAGTGATCAATCCACTGTGAGAAGGTTTCACATGTCATGCTCCCTTTAAGTGTCATTACAGCATTTGATCCTAGTGGTAAGTTCTCTTCCCATTCTGGCTTCAGTCTTTGCCCTTTGAATAGAATCATTGGTGGCACAAACTGTCCCATAGCATTCCCACATGTAACAACAGTAACGTTTTCTGCATGCTCAGGAGCTACGATGTGAACGCGTTTTACACCTTTACGAGCAAAAACCTGCTGTTGATGGTGTAGTGTCAATCTACAACCTTTTTCGTCAACATTATATATCAAATGAGGTTTATCAGCTACATCAATGTCTAGCATAACAGCTCTAAGTTTTACAAAGTAATCTTTGACAATATAAGGATTCAGTTTGGAAGCTCTTCCGGGATTGAGATGTTGAGTTCTACGTTTTGATACATTTGGGTGTCGTTTCAGAAAAAGTTCCAGCCACCGGCGTCCAGCTTTGCACTTATGTGAGTTAAATGGATTTTGAATGTTATTTTCTTTGCAGAACGAATAAACACTTCTTTTTAGAACATTACTAGCTATGGGCATACCAACATCTGCTAGCCGAAAGAGCCTTCCACATAACTCCATCTCTTGTTCCATAGTCAAGACAGAAGGTCTTCCCAATTTTCTGTCTGTCTTGCCTGATATCAAATGGTTGCGTAGTGTTCTCCGTGGAATATCAAATTCAGACGCCACACCTTTGACAGAACGCCCACTGTGGATGGCTGCTATAGCCGCTTTCATTTGCTCACTTGTCCATTGAGCTCTCCGAAGTTTTGACTGCACGGGAGCCATATTTATCTATAATCAAACCATAACATACTCATGTAGGGTTTCATGATATTTTACAAATTACTTTAATTTTTACACTTTATCTTAATCAATTTATATTATGTGTATGCACAAATTTCATTGAAAAGGGGAGAAAATAAGCTATAAGTGATAAAAATATGAAAACCAGGATGAATAATTACGGTCTGATCATGGGTTTTATCAGGATATTCTTGTTTCTTTACATATATTAGATAATTGGGATGCATTTAATCAGATCACGTAGTGCCCCCATCAAGGCCACAGGATGCCCCAAACAAGGCCACCCATGGCCTTATTTGGGGCTACTGCATGTAAATCTTTATTATTTTTTCACAGCACAATATTGTAGCATTTATGAAATATCATCCCACATGCTTTAAGAGGATTAATTTTGGTGTACGAATAAATATAAATAATAATATTTAAATGCTACTTACCATTGATTGTAACGTAGAATGTGCACACTAAATATTAGAACAGCCACAGTTCATGAACAGCTCTCACAAAATGGCTGAGATGTAGTGATAGCGAGAAGTTCAAACTATAGCCAACAGATACTGCTCTGTTGTGGATCTACTGAGTGCTGCCACCTCTGCCGTATTGCATGTATTTCCCGAGATATCGATATGTGGCCATATTAAAAGCATGGCCTTATTTGGGCCAACCACCTTAGACTGGAATGCCGCTGATGGAGATATTGGAGATTGCATCCCAGTTGGGGTGTTGAGCGTGTTTTTTCAAAACTCTCTCCACGCAAATGTTGCTATCCCTCCTTTAAATTGAACCTTATTAAGCCCTAACTAATTTGTATAGTTAGTACATATGTGGTGCTAAAAATAACTAAATATAGGCTACAATAATTATGTGATGATGTTTTCAAAAACCTCAATTATATTTTTAGTTAAATTATTATTTACCTTAATTAGTTACTATATGGCATTAGGAACTCAACAGTTCATCACCACATTCACAAAAGTACGCCACCTATCCCTATATTGAGCTAATTCTATCCAGTCTATCTCATTACACCCTAACTCTCTCAGGTCTATCCAAATGTTATCCTCCCATCTGCATCTGGGTTTTCTCAGTGTTCTTTATCCATTGGGTTTGCCATTCAATACCTTGAACGCGGTTCTAGATACTTCCATTCGCGCTGCATGACCTGCCCAACGTAACCTGCGAGATTTTACTACCATAACAATGTCTGGTGATGAGTAAAGGGCATTAAGTTCATCATTATGTAGCCTCCTCCACTCCCCACTATCTCCATCCATCTTTTGACCAAATATCTTCCCAAGCACCCTGTTTTCGAACATCACCTAAGAGACAAAAGAAAACACGGTTTTATTGAAACAAAAATGATTATTTTACTAATTTTTTGACCATAAAAAATAAATATCCTATTGAAAAATTCGAGAAATGTGTATTTAAAAATATATTTATGTTTATAATTCAAACTGGTTTTATTTATATAAAATATCCCCTCTATGAAGAGGATACGAAACCACTTAAACAGTAGAACTTTTTTTATTAGAAATCCAAGGGATATCTAAAAATATTCAGAATATTCAGAATTCAAACTTATCATTTTCATGAATATCTAAACAGCTAGTGTACAATAAACCAATAACCTTAAAATACGCTAGATGTAATCAAACACATTTCATATGTGCTATATAAAACACACATACACAGTACATACATATATAAAAAGCAAGAAAAATGCAAAAAACAAAACATTCAGACTTGAATCAGAAATTGATGAAAGCAGAGCCAACATATCCCCTATATTAGGCAACTCGCTCGCCGCTGGTGCACAATTCTCCGATATGTCAATAGGTAACTCCAAATTTATTTGACATTCTCGGCACATGGGGTGGTTTAGTCAAGATCGTTAAGTTAGGTTTTAAATTAGTGCAATCTCGAAAAAATTAACAATGTATGGCTTCAAGTTATCCAAATATTTCCTTCAAGAATTCGAATTAAATTTTGTTTTTTCACCATTGATTTAAATATAAATTTCATGGGGAATCTTGATGGGTTATAACTATCCGATTTTTCTAAACTAATCAATGTCAAATTAGTCAAATCTTACTGTATATCTTAATAATATATAGAAATGAGTTTGTATATGTCTCCTACTCTTTCACGCAAAAACTATTCCACTGATTGTTCTGAACTTTCGAATGGAGATACCGCGGACGTCCGTGGGATGATTAAAATTTAAGTCCTCACTTTGTTTAAATTTTACTTCTATAAAACACTACTTTTTGGTATTTTTCTCAGCTGTTACTCTTTCACACAAAAACAACTCCGCCGATTGTGCTGGAATTTCACGTGGGAATAACTCGTACATCTGTTTAAACTGTAAGCATTATAAAACTTATTAACTACTATTTTATCGAAATGGTGGCTACAAAACATTACTTTCAGGCCTTTTTATCAGCTTATGCTTATTAGATTTTCATTGGACTAACTTTTAAAGGTGCCTAGATATAGATACTCTTATATTATATATTATAAGCCCGTGCAAATAATAGATAGTTGGATAGATATACTCCATTCACGGTAGGAATTACTCTCTGAAAGGTCGTTTTTTTCTACCAATATCCTACTATATAATAGATTTCTGGTAGGGAAAAAGGCCTTTCAGAAAACAATTCCTACGCTGAACAGACTTTAGCTAGTGTGTATATATGTATACCTATATATATAAATATATATACAGAGATATACCTATATATACATCAATACACACTATAATTTACACCCCTAATATATTACAAAATATATATGTGTACGCAAATTCAATTTTTTCAATTCGACATGAAGTCGAATTGAATGATATTAAAGATTTTCAAAGCCGAATTGAGTTTCGAATATTTAAAAAAATAATTTAATATTGAATAAAAATATTATAGTTTGCATAACTATGTAGATTTAAGTACTAAATTAAATGTACAAAATGTTTTATTTCAAAGATAATTTGTAATATATTTTTATCTCAAAATGATAAATAAGGTTATTAACATAAAATATAATTTAATTATTTAAGATTTTTTTATGCGAACACTAATTTGTGATAGAAATAACAGCAGTAAATGAAAATAATAAACAAAAATGTGGGCTTTAAATTTATACATACATATATATATATATATATATATATTATTTATTTTTCAAAGCATTAAATATAATTGCTGAATCCGGAATTTTACTCTCAAATCTAAGTCGAAGCAAACAAATTTATGAAGCCAAGTCGAAGCTTCGCACACCCGTTTTATATATATATATATATATATATATATATATATATATATATATATATAAAACGGGTGTGCGAAGCTTCGACTTGGCTTCATAAATATATATATATATATATGCATATATATATATATATATGCCTATTTGACAAAATACTGACATGAGCGGAAATGTTTGTATTGTTTCGTCTATTCCTGGTGAACTAGAGCCAGTATATGTATTGGACTAGTCGGGGGATTACGTAGTATAAAGAGATCGTTTTGGCGTTCCATTTTACACCGATATCTTTTATTTATTTTCTAAACAGTTTCATAATTAGGTTATAAAATATAGATTTTATCTTGTTTTTCCGCGAGTGAGGCCATAAATCGCTCAAATCAAAGAAGAAATAAATACACGACAAATTGAACATCCATTTTGCAACTGTGTTGGAGCGATACACCTTGACCCACTGTTTGATGTTGATCACTCACCGGCTATTCACGGTGACCTTTCATCATTGAGCTTGGAGTTCAATTTCAAGGTCATCATAGAACTATCGAGTCCCTATATGTTTATATGTTTAATTATTAGCCTTGAGTTTAATGAAGATAATATTATATAATCAAATGATTTTTAAACCCTGCAGGGAGAAGAATTGGGAAGGCTACTTGATGACAATTTTTTTTAAGGGGCAATCCATAAACCACGTAACGCTGTTGAGAAAGGGGAAGGGAGAGGGGGATTCCAATGTCTACATGGTGTGACATGGGGATAGGATGTGTACAACACAATGTTACGTAGCACAGATCTTAAACTTTGATTATAATATTGAAGAAATAAAATTATTGTTCATATTTTCACTTTTAATAAACGTAGTCTTAGATGACTTCCGATTCTAAGAAGTTTTAAATCTGAGTTTATTTTTTACTTTCTCATATCAAAAGAAAGTATAGTTTTCGTGAAAATAATAGAGCCCTAAAAGTGTATTTTACAATTCTGTCTCTCCCCATGTCTGTCTATTTGTCCCTGGTCACGGATCCAAAATGGTTTGATAAATTTTGTTCAAATTTGATACTTAAATTTCACCTCAGATTTTTTTTTTATTTTGACCCTATCCCTCAAATTAAGGGTGGTTTACAAATTAGTCATTTTTTGTTCCAAATTTTTTAAAAATTGTTTTAGCGATTTGTTTGAAATGCATAATATACATTATAGGATTTATGTGACATGACAATTTGTAATGTAACATTGGCTTTTGGGTGAAATTTCAATGAAGGGAAGTTTAATGATGGGAAATTTTTGAAAATTTAAAATATTTCAAAAATTGCTCTAACGATTTTGTTTAAAAAGTATATCTCGGGAGTGTTTGACATGACAAATAAAACTGTATAGTTGTTTTTTGGAGGAAATTGGTTTAAGGATTTTGATGATGGTTTTTTAATTTGAGTATTTAAAAAAAAATTCTCTAGCGATTTTGTTCAAATGGTTTTTTCACATTATAAAATATCATATCTATTTGTTTTTTAAGAATACTTCAATATATAATAGCTTACTGATGACTGATTTTTGAGATATTTAATTTTTAATAAATGCTCTATTGATTGGGTTCAAAATTTGTATCGGGTGAGAAATATTTTATTAATAATAATAAAGTATCTTTATTTTAAGGGTAGTTTTGTTTAAGACAAATAATGTATAAAATTTTAAATTTTTCTAAATTTGTCTTGAAGATTCATTCAAATTGGGTATTTGGGTATGGTTTTTCATGGTAAATTAGAATACGGTTTTATTTTTACAAACTACAAATAACTTTAGGGTGGTTTACAAAACATGTTTTGAAAATTCAAAATTTGTTAGAACTATTTGAACAATTTGATTTAAATTTATTTATAAAGAGGGTTCATTGTGATTAGCAAGATGTGTTTGTTTTTATGAAGAAAAGTTACTTAAAGATACAATTTATTTTAATTTCTTCGAAGCTTTAACACATAATATGAGAACGTTTGTGAGATTGTGTCGTACCATTTATCTTTTAGTGTCACAAAAGCTTCCCTATGAAATAGTGATAACATTCACTCTTGATATGGAATGTTAAGTAACAGAAGTTTAAGGGAGAGGGTCAGGCTAAATGTCTACTTTGTGTTACATGAGGGGGTAGGGGCCGTCAAAACGGTAAGAAAGCGTTACGTGGTTTATGGATGACCCCAAACGTATAAAGGTAGCTTTGGTTCTAATTCCGGTGAGCAAGAAATTGCCATTTTGACTTTCAATTCTAACGCAGTATTTATTTCTACGATACATTATTTCAAAATATGACTCACTCCAAAATAAAGTCGAAAGATTCCATCAGAGCTCTTTTTCCTTAACAACCCTATATGTTTAGTTTTAATCATAGGTAAAAATATGTGAAAATGTGACATTAGCTTATTTTCACTGACTTTTTAAGCAAATTTGTGGAGAACTATGAGATTAGGTTTGATGAAAGATGGGCTCTAGAATTGGTCTTCCTCTAATACTAGTTTATTGATATGCTCGCAAAAGAAAATTTTAAGATATTTAAGAATTCGAAGCGAGTTTTCCTTTTTACCTTGAGATAATAAGTTCCGTAGTTTTCTTTCCCCTCTTTCTTATTGACATTACAAAGGGTGGTTTTAGGTGAAGGGCGAAAGTAAGCATAAGATTAGACAGAATAGAGAAATAGTTCCTGAAAACTACACAGACCCTTGTATTTTAAGCCGTGGGGTCTGACGACATTTTGATATTTTCAGCCTTAAGCACAGGTTGCAATTATTTATTTGTGTTTAGAATTATCTAAGACATGATATGATTTTAAATAACATATAGCTTCTGATATATTAAGATAAGTTAGGTGAAGAGTATTTAAGAAAATTATTAAGTCTTTGCCATTGAGAAAAATTTGAACATGAAACATATTTTAAAAACCAAACAATCCACGGTTAGACTGGCCAGAACTATTACCCTCATCGGTGGACACGCGGACTTAGGAGTTAATATTAAATGGTCTTGTCTACTAAGTACGAGGAGGCCAGGGTTTGAATAACATCAGGCGTAATAAGGGAACATTTCCCTAAATGGTTTTCCATTCTTCTTCCACTCATATTCTGATACATTTCCTATAAATTTATACCTTATTCATGTCTATCCAGTGAGCTAGGACTAATGCAGGAAAAAATAAGTCAACACACTCTATGGGACTCGAATCTTGACCTCATCGTCACTGGAAACAAGACAAGAAACAATTTACGAATTAGTTTTTGTATCCTCCAATTCGGGTCGTATTGAAACTACCTGAATATTGCCAAGGTAGTTCTGATTGATACTTAAATCTCCTGGTTTTTATGATTTGATAGTGAGTACACCTTTTAACCTTTAGCTTGCTTTGGAAGAGTGGTATCCAGCTTGAAGGGCATGCCCCCATGGCACGGGGAGGGGGTAAGGGGATGGAGAATGCTTAGGAAATAACGTTAAAAATCAGATTAGATTTGAAGACATTCTGTTTCAATTCCATTTTCAAAGTAGATAGGATAAATGTTTTTTGTGGTATTTGCACAACACTCACCAGTTGTAATTTCATATATTAAGTGACCAGTCAACAGTGAGACGTTCATGCACATGCACTTTTTTATTTTCAAGCCCGCAAGCTTCAGATTCACCCAACAATTATCCTCTCTACGCTCCCTCTTAGCTCCCATTAAGACCACCGTGGTGGTACTGAATTTTAAATTCTGACTCTCATAAAAATTAAACAGCGTGTTTGACTTGCATTGGAAAGAGATTTGCGGTGTGATCTGCCAAAAAGCAAACCCAATATTCAAGAACTGATGAAAACAAAAGAGGGCCAACCATCACACTAACTTTCAGTCTTATTATTATTATTATTATTATTATTATTTACTGACAATGGTATTTTGATTGTTGTTTCAAATAAATAATACTTAGCACCACGTCTTACCACCCATTCGGGCTATAAGCTGAAGTACTAATTACGCTAATGAGCTAGGAATTGGGAAGGTTTAATATAACTGAAGTGAACCCACATTTGCGTTAAAGGGGAATGTAAAACCATTTAGGAACCCCCTTACCCCCATTTCTCCCAAGCGAGATTCGAAACTCAATCTCCTCGTCCTTGACAGTCTTGCTCAACATGAAACCAGCGCGTTAGCTAACAAACTACGCCACCGAGGTGGGTCATTTATAAAAGATCGATGGTATTCAAAGTATACTTATTCAACTCAAATTCCTAAAAAAAAAATGGGAAAATGCCAAGTTTGATCCAAAATGGCACAAACCGAAAAAATATTACCTAAAAATACAAAATTACAAAAAATGATAATAGCCTAAATGTTTAAGTAAATGTTTCTACAGTAATGGGACTCCAGACAAAATTTATGAACACATAAGCATTGTCTGTGGTACACTCAAAAAAAGATATGTTATCAAAATTCGGGCTAAACATTTGCATAATATCCCGCGAAATATGTGCAAACTAATTAAAGAAGACGAACCATCAAACGAATACATGTATAAACCAACGAGTCTATTCTCGAGATGTTTTGAGACTATTTAGAATTTCGCAATTATCCCATCAAGCTTGTAATTTTGTTCCGTAAAGTTTTTGTGGGGGTTTAGGCAGTGTTTTTGCAGATTTTATAACAAAACTTTTTTTTGGCAAAAATAAATAAAATATTGCTCTGGTAGAAACATAAGTATAATTTTCTTCACATGGTGATGTCTACAGTTGTTGAATATCTTTCATGAGCATAGCGGCACTAGATGACAATTTTTTAAATTAAAAGAAAAGGATGTCATTAAATTCCAGGACCTCCTTGACAGATATTAAACAACTGTTGATATCATTATGTGAAGAATATTAAACTCTATGTTCCTCTGGAGATATATTTGATTTCTTTAGAAAAAAATGTTTTGATTTATAAAAACTGCAAAAATACTGCCCTTAGCTTTCAGTTAGTTTTGAGTTTACTTTCGTCTAACCATACTCTGTGGTGTAAAATATTGTCATTTGTGTTTCACTTTACATTTTTATGAACACACATTTCATCCATTTTAAACAATAGAATAAAGAAAAGCTTTGATTCGTTTGCTCTGTTACGTTTGTGTGGGTAAAAATTTAAATGTATGTGTGTTTAGATGAATAAAAAAGAAAACATAAACGCAAATGAATGAGTAGGTTTTCTCATTATTTCTTCAAGGCAGTCAATTATATTTAAAGAGCTATTTATTCAGTCAATTAGCTCTGACGCCTCTTCATGTTCACGAAATGCACGTGCAGTTGCGCATCCGGGGAAGGGGGGGGGGGGCAGGGGTTAGTGTGATGTGATCGCTTAGATTCCCTTCCCCCTTGTTTGGAAATAATAAAAACTATTGAAACCTATACCTTAATGTTGTAAGGAGTGGCTGACTCCTATATGCAGCTACCATCTGTCTTGCCCTATCTCCTACGTGACCTAACCAGTAAATATTTCAACTTAGCTTTAATGTACTGCAAAGCAAGTGGTTTAAAACTAAAAATTTTCATTAATTAGATTACTTGGGCCGGTTTTATGACTCCTGGATAAATATTAATCTTGCTGATAAATATTTTTATCTGTTAGATAAGTTAAAAGTGCGTCTTATGACCGCCAGATAGCATTTATCTTCCAGATAAATTGTATGTATCCATCACATTTTTATCGGAGGTTTAAGTACCTGATAACTTTTATCTGAAAGTTAAAATGGTTGTTGCCATGTGACGTGTTGTTTTTAATGAGATTTCACCTATCAGAATCTGTTTTTAGGTTAAAATCTTGGTTCACGTATTTAGTAGGCACAGGCCCAGGCTCTAACTATATATACAGTTAGAACATTTAATTTACACTTTTATAAAAACTGACAAACTATTTGTAGAGTTATGGTTATATAAGAACAAATTATTTAAATGTGAGTACAATAAATAAAATGTTGTAAGCATTGTACCAAACTATTCACCACATTTTGGCAGACATCGAAGTTAGTACTTGTAAGACAACCTAGCTTCTGCGCCCATGTGACACCATCTGTTTTCCTCGCACTCGTTTAGCCGCCATTATTTAACAAAATAGTGTTGAGCGTTGTAGCCACTAGCCAGGTTGTAGCGGTAGCAGAAGGTTCATACGCATGCGCGCAGCAGTAAAAACAGTACCAACCTTGCGTTCTCTGCATAAAAATATATTTATCCTACAGATAAAATCAGTTCATAATACGATTAAAGTATTTAAGTGGCTGATAACCTTTATCTGGTTGCTAACTTTAACATCCCGATGGCAATATTTATCCAGTAGTCATAAGACCGGCCCTAAGCTTAGCGTGATAACCAAGTATTTGTATTAAAATCAGGGCCAGCTCTACCGAAGGTACAACACGTGTATTTGCGTACGGCGGCAAGTTTTGGGGGGCTGGCAAAAATGTAGGAAATTTTTAAAAATATTATTAAATAATTTATATTTAAAAATTACGTTTTTATCTATTCCTTCTTAGTCGGAGCCTTTCTCCAAATCCCCTAAAATAACATAATTTTCAACAGTATGGTAAGTCATAATTCCATACTGACTAATTGACAATACTGAACACAGATGGTGAGCCCAAAAATTTTCTGTTGCCTCTGAGTGAGAAACATAGTAAATTGGTTTAACGCAGGGTTAGAGTGATTAATGTTTTTATTTATTCTTTTGCTTGTTTTACGGAATCACAGTGGTCCAGTGATTGTTAAATTTTAAAGTTATGGTTGTGTTTTTATTAATAGGCTTAAAAAAGATTTAAGTTAACCTACAAATATATATTATTATGTTCGATAAAAGAAACCAACTTTTAAAATATAGACAAAAATATTAAAACAAATTATTTTTTAACTAATTAAGATAACCAACTTTCATTTTTGATTCCAACTAAGCTTGTTTATTTCTCTTGAAATTCACCGGAATACTTTTTTTTAAAGTTAAAAGCTCCCAAAATGGCAGGGGTTTTTTACTAAAAAAAAGGCCAATTTTCTCAAAAAGTCATATTTTTTTATTTTTTATATATCTTTATAAATATTATGAAAACTATGTTAAATTATTATTATTAAAATTAAATTATTACTGTCGCTGCGTACTTTAATAAATTCTTTACTAACCAAATTTATTATGATTATGAGAGAATTCGAAACCTTTTAGGGCTTCAAACTCTCTACTCGCGTGGACTTTATTGTGATGCCCTTTTTGTTTTTAATATTACCAATAACTACATTTCTTGTAAATTTGCCCTTGATCATATACATGTTCCTTCTCTGGCCTTTCATTCTCCAAAATTATTTTACCTCAACAACTCTTAGAAGATGAGCCCGATAAGCCGTTGTATCCACAGCGCTAAATCCAGATTTGTCGAATTCGACTTTTATCATAAAAGAAATGTGAAATACAGAGAGTTATTTGAGTAACTTCCTTACAACTAATTTACCCTCTGAGGTTCTGCCTCAAATATTTAAAATTACTTTACTCTGATTTTTTTTTTTTTTGCTTATTGTTATCTTTTTAAATACGTTATGTGCTTTGTCTTCGGACATGTTCTTTCCTTTTGAAAGTGATTTTAGATCGCCAATGCACCCTGACCTCTGCCTCCTCTTTCAGCTCCCAGAATTTTCTTCTTTCCTTCAAGTTGAATCCTCCTTTATAAGCTCCTCTTTCCCTCAACCTTTCCTTCTATGATGTCATGCAGAAGACAGTTCCTCCTAAGTATATGTCCAATCTAGTTTGCTTTGTGCCAAAGAATCACATTCTTTTCACGTCTTCTCCAGTCACATTTCAAAGCTCTCCAGGTATTTCTTTTCCATCTTCCTGAGAGTCCAAGTTTCTGCTCCATACAGTGCGATGCTCTAAATGTAGCATTTCATCTGTTTCTTCCTCAGCTCCAAACTCAACTTGCTGGTCAGCAGTAACCTCTTCTTGTTGAAAGTTTATTAGACATGGCAATCCTGAAATATCGATAAAAAAGCAAAAGGGTATATTTGTAAATATTTTCCAGAAGAATAATTTGATGTTTCTATAATTCTCTTCGTATTTCGATTCATTTTAGAATTCACTTTGATATTTTGATTTTAAGAGAGAAAAATATTCTTCTTCCTCGGCAGTTTGCGGTCACCCGTGAAATTATATGGATTATATTCGCTATATCAGTTAAATCTTTTTTTTAAATCTTTTTTATAGAAAACTCTACTCAATTTAATCCTCAGAACAAACCACCTACAGTTTGTATATTTTTAGCTTTATTATATTTTCCGGTAAGGAGGAGGGGGGAGGAAGTTGGGGCACCCATTTAGGTTCTTGCACAGGCGCCGTAAACCCAAGGGCTGGCCTGATTATAAATAAATATTTTTTTCTATTAAGAGGGTTGCCTTGGTCAGTGAGAAATTGCCGCGCAGGCGTTAATCTCTAATGCAATATTTATTTACTACAGTGCATTATTTTGAAATAGGGTTCATGCCAAAAAAAATCAAAAGATTCCAACAGGGCTCTTTTTACCTCTTCACCCTCTGGTTTGAGTTTGAGTAGTAGAAAAAAGTGTAAAAATGTGACATTAGCTCACTTTCAACGACTTTTTAGGCATATTTTCGGAGCAAGGAGACTAGGCTATATGAAAGAAGGCTCTAGATTTTACCATCCTCTAAAAAAAAAATTCAGTGATTTTTTATAGACCCACAACATAAAATTTTAAGATATTTGAGAATTAGCAGCGAGCTTTGCTTTTTACCTCGTAAACAAGAAGTTTTGTAGTTTTGTTTCCCCTCTTTCTAAGTGACATGAGAAAGGATGGTTAGGTGAAGGGTGAAAGGGAGTATAAGCTTAGAAAGAATAGAGAAGTAGTTCCATAAAACGACACAGACCATTTTATGCTGTGTAGCCTAACAGCGATTGATACTTTATCGCTGAGAGAGGCGGCTGCCTTAATAATAAAACATGTTAGTACAACCCGTTTACTCTAAACGGTAGCTGCTTTACCTTGATTAATTAAATTATGACCCTGTATTATTAACTATATTATTGTGGAATAATGCAAGGTAGACTTGTTACCTTTCAGGGTAAATGAAGGGTACAGATTACATTACGATAAAGAAAACATTACAAAAGTTTGCTCCGTAGCTCTTTACGTATAATAATCTTCACTTCATTCCAGTACATGTACACAGAAGATATCAACATAGAGCTATTATCTGAGTTGGCAAATGCTAGGAGTGATTTAGTCTATTTGAGCACTAAAGTGATAAGGGATCCCTATTTCCCCAAATTAACCCGCTTCACGTTTTATTTACAAAGCATTTTAGGTTGTAGATATACATTACTGACGTAATAGCGTGCTGATAAAGAAAAATATGATCACAACAATAATTATTGGTTTATATACTAATTATTTATTAATTTTGTCTAAAACTACTTCTTATAACTTAACCATGATCCCCCTCTTAGGACTAGGCCATTTTTTATCGTGTTGACTAGTAAGGAGAGTGTGAGCTCGCTATCAAGGCTAAGAAAGATGAAACCAGGCTAAGTGAATAGGATGAAATGAACGGTAGGTCGGAGAAGAGGTTCTACAGCAACCCAGGATATGTTAGCAAAGTTCTTTGCAGCCTCAGGGTGTATTTGGCACCGTAGACCATTCTTCACCTAGCTACACTTTTTGTACACTTGCGTATATAATAAGCTTGTGTTTTTTTTTATATCTCGCCGTTTCAACATATTAGCGCTCACGGTCACCCTGACGTCACCATTTTGCAGCCAATGAAAAGCCACATATTTGGTAGGAAGGGGGAAATGCATTGTGTTTTAAAATCAGCGGTCAAGTTAAGCCCCATCTTTGTTTATCATCGACCACTCAAGTGCTTAGAATAACATTTTGAATATCATTCGATTGCAATCTTTGATTCTAATTTGTTTGATTTGTCTACTTAGTGTGATTTGCTGAAGTGACAATCTTTGGTGTTCTTTGGTGTGTATATTTTTCTTCTGTGTGATTTTTGTGGTACTTATTTTGTGATCATTTTGGATTATTTATTTAAATGTAAGTAAACGTTACCAAAGTAATATATATGCTATTCAGAGGAAGTGTAAAGTAGTGCATTCCATGTAGGCTGATTCATAAAAAGTAATATCCTGTTCCTTAGGTATTAAAAACATTGTTGCTAATGTTGCCGTTGTTGTGTATACGGTAGAGATTCAAATGCGCGGTAAAGAGAGAAACCACGCACTTAGCTGATTGCGGGAAGTGTTCTCAAGCAGAAATAAATTCACACGTATTATAAATAGTTAGCAAACCGTTATTAATTTAAATAACGACTTAGATATTTTCCCAATCAATAGTTAGACGTATTGTGAATGCTATTTTTGGAGAAAAAAAAATTATATATATATATATATATATGTGTGTGTGTGTTTGTGTGTGTTTTACCCTCAAATTCAGTAAAGGAATTATTGGATATTTTTTCTTATCAAAAAGATCCAACTTTTATTATATTAATACTGTTATTACAGTCAGATACCCTCATAATTAAAATTACGTTATTAAAAACATATTAAGTAATGAAAATAAAACTACCCTTGTTTGATAATTTCTACTAAATTGATAGTATTTTGGTTTAAGTCAATACTTAATAATAGGAAAGCCTTTTTTTTAAACTTAACATTTGTAATGAGTCACCAGGCTGATAATTATTTATTTATGTTTAAAACCAATTTTCAATAGTGTTCTTTAATCGATTACCAAAACAAATTTTAGTTGTTTGTAATCTGCTTACCCTAAAATTCAAACGAATATATTATATGTAAATCTGCCATACATAAAAATCAAACTCTGTAAATTTGGGTTTTCAAGAAATTCTTATTTTCAATTATTAGTATTATCTAAGAGAAAAAATAAACGCAGGATACATCAATAATGACTATTTTTCATTGACTTGCAACTATCATTTATTTTTTAATGAAAATACACCCTATATTATCCTGTACCGTATTTTCAAGATAAATAAATAAAAAGTATTTTAAAACAAAAAGTTTTGCACAACTTTATAGCCCCTAAATAAGGTAATTAAAAATACACCCTAGTTAGATAGTGTTAGCATAACTATCAAACTTTGCTATTTACCGCGTCTAATTTTTCTGTAAAACATGTGTTTATTATTTCACATATATTTCTAAGTAGTAGGCCTACCTAGTTTTACCTATTTACTTTTTCATATGTATATTTTTACTCTATTTTTTAGCACCGCGTCTTACTAACTGTTCGTGTTATACTTATATGTACTAACTACGCTTATGATTTGGGATAGGTAAGGTAGAACTTAATGGAAGTGTACCCGCATTTGTCTAGAGGGAGAGTGGAAAACAATTTTGTAAAAAACCTCAGTACTTCCAATCGGGATTCAAACTCCGATCTCCCTATCACCAGAAGTCTAGTCTATTGCGAGAGTAACTCCTTAGACCAGGCGGCTACTGAAGCAGGCTACATATCTACTGTTATAACAATTTATTTAACTATCAGCTATGAAGGAAACTAGTTTATCCTAGTTTATGGTAACTTAAATATTAAAATAAAATAGAGTGATTCGATAATGGTAGTGAATTCGTTAAAATATGAAGAAAAATTACCAAATATTAATATCAAAATTGATCATGTTTAATCGCTTGTTAATGATATGGCATTTTATAAAAAGGTAATACAATTGCTAATCATCTTTATTTTCAAATTCAATTAGATTAAAAGATAATCATAGAATGAATTCAAAAATTGACATTCTTAGCAAGTAGATTTTAAAAAAAATCAAAATGTACGCATATAAAATATGTTGTCACCAAACTGGATTCCTGATTTTAATCCAAATAAACTTGTTATACAATTTCGGGCTTTGGCCGTCTCTAAACAACCAAACCTAGGATTGTGCAATTACTAAACGACCAAAGTTGAAAATACATTCATTAGGTTAGGTTAGGTAAGGCGTCAAAAAACAAATTTGATCAGGTGAACTTGATAATTTAAAATAAATTTGTAATCTCTGTCCAGTTCTGTTTGCATATCAATGAGATCCACTTAACCTCTTAATATAATGTGGTTGCTCAAAATTGGGCGAGAAACCAACTAAAATGTTATTTCAAAATATTATTTCAAGCTTTCGTCATTTATTAATTGCACAATCCTAGTTTTGGCTGTTTGGATACGGCCAAACCCAAAATTGAATAGAGCTTCGGGCTTTGGTCATTTTAAAACGTCCAATCCTAGGATTGAGCAAAAAATCCGTCCATTGGCCGTTTTCAGGCTTTGCGCATAACATACGTAGATATAAATATATATATGTAGATAGATGTATTGTACAATATACATATGAATAACTTCAAAAAGAGACTGAGTATTTTTCAATGTAGCCACAGATGTGGCGAATGAGAAGCTAAATTCGCCACACTATGTAATCATTTAGAAGTTAGGTTGCTCAATTGAACATTTAAAAAAAATTATTCAAAACATGTACACTTTGACTATTCAGTTAGCCTCCGAAGCATATGATGAACATTTTTCGCAGGAAATATCAAGTTACAACCAGCACACACCATCAGGAAAAAGTTAACAATACTGTGAGAACTGTAGATTCAAATTCACCAAACTTTTATAGCCAATTCGCCTTACTTTCGTGGCTAATTTACCATATTTGCATGGCCAATTCACAACCTATGGTTATTCGAAACAGGGCTGCCCAACCCGGGTTTATAGAGACGGAGATATATACAGATGATCAATAAAGCTACAGACAAACCAATCTAAAAAGAATTCAAATTGACATAGTTTTAAAACTAGTATTTCAAGATAAGAGGTGCATAGGAAACTTGTGATCACTATTTTCTAATCTAGTACTCTATTTCTTGTTCATGCGTATGCGTATGCTTAACGGGCCGCCAGGTAAAATAAGATTTTTAGGTAGATAAAATTTTATTATGTATTAAATTATAGACAACATAAAATAGTTAGAAAATATAAAAAATAAGTTAGTTATTCTTCAATAAAACACAACATAATGATATGAATGTAATGTTTTCATATCTTTCATCATTTCTTTGATGTCAGGTTATTAGTTGAGATTCTTAAATCTGCTTGTTCATCGGTATTGTTTGATTGTAAGGAAGTTTTATTTTGACTATAAAAAAGTGTTCACATATATAGGTTGATCAAAACATAACCATCATTTTTAGAGCTAAATCTTGAATGTTTGCAAATGTTTCAGAATCAAGAGAATTATGAAACGTTCAAATTTAATCGCGACGCTGTAAATGTTAGATTTGAATTACAATGAGTGTATAACATCATCTTAAGTTGAGGTTAACTCGTTGATTGTTGATTTGTGTTGCATAGAAATTGTAGACTATATATTACATAAGAATATATTCTTCAACGATTCTGATATTTTTAGCACTAATTTGGTTCTTGTAGATAGTTTGTGGACGGAGTAAAAAAAAGTTGATGAGCCGCAATTTGCCCAGGGTGGATCTAAGGCTTTTCATTTAGTTTCTGACACAGTCTTATTTCATATATTCAGAGTAATTAGATCTCGCTTATCACAAACCTACAGCCGATGGCCGATCTGTCTAAAGATTTAGAATTGAGATGTATTGGGTAGACGTTTACGGGGGGAATGGATTTTAAATCCCATACATATGCACGGGTAGTAATTTCAATACATGTGATGTTGGTTCACTACGGATTTTCCATCATCTTTTCATGCTCATGTTAACGCATTTTATCTAAGATATCCTCTTCATCCGCTATCCCTAATTGAATTAGTAAAAAACCATCGTGTTACATTTACAACTAAAGATCATAATTAGATGGTAGTAAGTTAGCCTTCTTAGGTCTGGCCGCTGTGTTAGTCTTAAGATTAAATTAGGGGTAGGTTGTTAGTGGCACGAGTCAGCACTAACCGAATAATTAAGGCAAACACCTGTGGTCATACTGTGCAAGGCGTATGTCTTGCAATAGAATGGATTACCACTGACAGAAGTTGAGGTTCAAAACTGCGCTGGGTGAAATGGGGTGATTTCTTAAATCAATGTATTTTCCACTCTCGCTCCACGATAATATGGGTGGAATTCCAATAAACTAAATTTTAGTCCCTTAATAATTACCATATGGTATTAGGAACTCGGAAGCTCATTGCCGCAATTACAAAAGTACGTCATCTAGACCTATCTTGAGCTGGTTCTATCCCCTACACCTCAAGGCACCCTATCTCTATCTTGAACTAGTTCTATCCATTTCACCTCATTACACCGCATCCCTATTTTTAGCTAATTCTATATATTCCGCCTCATTACACTCTCTCCCTATCCTGAGCTAGTTCCATCCAGTACACCCATTACCTTCTATCCCTATATTGAGATAGTTCTATCCATTCCACCTCATTAAACTCTATCCCTATCCTGAGATAGTTCCATCCAGTCCACTCCACTACACTCAATCCTGTATTGAGCTAGTTCTATACATTCCACCTCATTAAACTCTATCCCTATCCTGAGATAGTTCCATCCAGTCCACTCCACTACACTCAATCCCTATATTGAGCTAGTTCTATCCATTCCACCTCATTAAACTCTATCCCTATCCTGAGATAGTTCCATCCAGTCCACTCCACTACACTCAATCCCTATCTTGAGCTAGTTCTATCCAGTCCACCTCACAACAATCTATACCTATCTTGAGCTAGTTCTATCCAGTCCACCTCACAACAATCTATACCTATCTTAAGCTAGTTATATCCAGTCCACCTCATTACATCCTATCCGTATCTTGAGCCAGTTTTATCCAGTCAACCCCATTACAACTTATCATTTGAAATTAAGCCGTTTGTAACAATGAAGTTAGACAATTTATTTCAAAAACATGTTTAAAACATGTTTACAATTCCTTCTAGTTGAATATACTGTGCTAATCCAAATGTGGATAGTTCCTTCTAGTTGAATTGACAGTGCCCAATCCACATATTTATTATTCCTTCTAGTCAAATCGAAGGTGCCCAATCCATCAATCTCTCACAATAAAAATACTTATTACACCACCATCCTTTTATATTATTATCATCGAATTTCTTAAAATCTTTTTTTAAGTTGTTTGAAAAGAGAAAAAACTTGGTTCCAGATCATCAGGTCACTCATCAGAAAGAATTCTTGACATATCTCTATGTACGGAATCTTTGTTTACCGAGAAGTTGTGAAGGCTCAATAACATTATAATAATTGTTTACCTCGTCGTGTACGAACCTTTAAGCTAGCTGAACAGACCTTAAGTCACTGTTCTATGAATATTAAATGAGAAACTTAAAAGTAAGACCTTCTATTCTAAAAACTAACTGTGCCACAAAGAAACACGTAATATACCGCATCAGTCGCTTGACAAGAAATATTATCCACTGTTGAGGTAGGCGTAGATTTCCATCGCTTCCAATAATTCTTCTTTGTACAGTGTTCGTCGGGAATGTATCACTGCCCCGAGGCCAGTCTTTCCATGGTAAAACCGACATTAAGGGGTCATGGGAAATACGTGTTGCCAATCCTTGATCCATGATCGCCAATCTAAAGATGAAGTGCATCATTTGGATTCTTGCCTTAGGGTCCTGTGAGCCAAATAAATGATCGCCAGGACACAGTAATAGGACTGACAAACAACGGGTAGATAAGAAATTTATGGTGGCATTGAAGGGTATTTTCATTACAGTATTAAATACAAAGTTTATGTAGAGTCTAGTAACCTTTATAAAATAAAGCTCAAGGTTTGAATGTTTGAATTTGTGAGGAGGATTTTATGAGCCCTCTATTCTGAGAAAAAGTAGGTTTCCACTTGCGGTGTTTATAAATATCTCGAACAAATCCATGAAATTCAAACAAAAATGCCATTTACGATTCGAAGATTTCATTTTAAAGAAATAGGGGGGTGGATATGTTTTTTAATACCCATTAAAAAGAGATTGTTTATCTAATTATAGCTAGGCCAGACATCGGTGGAAAGAACGATACAGTTCTTAGACACACATTAGGATTTAATCTTATAAGACTTCACTGTTGACCTTACTTCAAGAATTCAAATTTAATTGATTGGGTTCTTTGAAATAAGAACTTCCAAATTTTATCAAATTTCCCTCTTTTGTGGAAATTGTTTATATTTGGTTAAAAAATAATATTGCATTGGTCAAATAACTCAAAAGTTATAAATATTATTTTTTTATTGAAACTTTTATTCTAAAATATAAATTGTTCGAACAATTTTCTCTGATATTTTGTTAAATAAACGTTCTTGTTCTAAACAAATATTCCATGTAATATATAAAGAATTATTTACTTGATGACCTGTGTAGATAACAAGATAATTATTTTTTCTAAAACTTGTTTTTTTCACCCTATTTCACTACCCGTTCGTGACAAAGCATTTTATAAAACCATTAGGTAAAATTTATTTAGTCTTTCTATAGTATGAATAGCTACAAAATTGGCCACTACACGAGCCTTTAGACATAAAAAGTGCGAGGAAATACTACGTATATCTAAAATTTAAAACTTTTTGTGTCAAGTATATTTCTTACGTTAAATACTTTCGTTGTTAAGAATATTTTTTATTTTTGTGACTAATAGACGGGGAGCTGAGTTTCAAATTTATGAACTAAAAGAGCTGAGGTATTCACTAGTAGGTAATACAGGATGCGGGACTCAAACATAGATTTTTTAACTCAAATTCCTGCAAACAAAACTTATTTAGCTCATTTAGATGATAGAATAAATAGCCGAGCTATTGTAGTTTTTATTTGTTTTAGCACCACGTCTTATTAACCGTTTGGGTTATACGCTTATGCACTAATTACGCTAATGGTTTTATGGATGAGTAAGGCTATGTTTAGAGAATGTATACCCGCATTTGCGTGAAGAAGAGTGGAAAACCATTTTGGAAAAACAACCCTTATTACACCCGACTGAGATTCGAACTTCGTTCTCCCCGTCATCGGTAGTCTAACCTACTGTGAGAGTGACACCTTTGACCATGTGGCCACCAAAGTGAGTTGTTGTAGTTGTCAAGTATGGCTATAGCCACATTTAAATATCATATTCTTTAAATTGAAAAATGACACCTGGACAGAGGAATCAATCAGACTTGCTTAGTACCCAATGCTTAACATGAGCTATCAAGGAATCGTCCTTTGTCTAAGGTCATTCTTCACTAATATTTTTAAGGCAAAGTCTGTTATGGATGTGTGGAAATCGCCAGCTACATATAGTTTATCAATTAAGAACACGAGCTATCAGATTTGGATGAAATCAAGTAAATTAAGGTGGGAATGTAGGAACGCTAGAAAAGTTCAGTGTTTTTGCAGTTTTTTATGTCAACACATTTTTTTGGTCAAAATAAATAAAATATTGCTCCAGTAGAAACAAATAGTTTAGTTTTCTTCACATGGTGATATCAACATTTGTTAATATCTATCAAGGGTGTCCTGGAATTAAATGACAACCTTTTTATTATTTAAAAAATTAATTTATCAAATTCTAGTATTCTCATGACAGATATTTAAGAATTGTTGATATCTCCATGCGAAGAAAATTACACTAATTTTTGTACTAAAACTAATATTTTATTTATTTTGGCCAAAAAACAGTTTTGATATAAAAACTGCAATACTGACCTTTTCTCGCGTTCTCTACATCCCCACCTTAAAATGCCCATGTCACTGTATTGGAACTAACTATAGCATGACAGGGGCAGAGTTTTATATATGGGAGAGTACGTCCCCCTCAATAATCTACTCAAATGACACATTATTAGTACCGCAAATAAACACTTTTGGAGCAATGCTTAAATGAATAAGGTAATCATTTGTCACAAAGTTTTTTAATATATATTTTAAGTTGAAAATATACTAGCTATGCCCCTCCCCTCCCCCAGTTTCCAATAATTATTATCTAGCAACGCCAATGAATATCGTCGCGCATATGTTAAAGTGACTATATCATTTAGCCCAATAAATAATCCCACTCACTAGCTTTAAAAATGAAAAAGATCGTTTAGAATGTGCTTAGTTATTAGTCTTGCACGACATTTCCACACAAGAAGTAGTTAATCATATTATGTTAAATTAAAGATTAGTTATGAAAAATAAAAAAAAACAGAAGAATTCATCTAATCGCTTTCGAAGATGTGGAGAGAACTATGAAAGAGAAAATATAATGATAGTTTTGACAGGACCATAAAAAATAATATATTGTTGACCGATCGAATGGAATTTCAATAGTTAACTATAATTAAATACATTCTGTTATATCTCATGTCTTGCTCTTAGGGTAAGAAATTAATAGTAAGAATAATAATAATAGCCATTCTAATAACTGGTAGGTTTAGCGAAGTGCCAACGAACTCAAATTAAGTGTTCAGCTGTGACCCGAAAACTTAAATTCAGGCCGGGCGAATACGATGGGGTTTTCTAAACTATCATTTTTCCCTATCTTCCCTATAGTTGTGTGTTTATTTTCCCATCATCTTGTAGCTTCAAATGTATGTAGGTTGCTGATAGCCTAAAGAAGTAGTAGGACTAGTAATTCGATAGTAATAACTAGTAGTTCTGTGTAAGTAGACATCGCACCCTCCATCCAATAAATATCAAGTAAATCATGTTAAGAATCATGTCATGTTCTTATCCTTACTACAGTCTTAAGAATTCTCTTTGGATTTCAAGATGAAATATCTCCCGAACTTCTCTTTAAATTTTAAGTAGATATTTCTCCTTGGTGACCAAGTTAGACAGGAAACAAATTAAAACTATACTCAATAGTACACTACATTCATAGATAATAATCATGATTTACGTGTTTTAAGACAGCAGTCTCACAATATAGTTCAAATACTAATATAATACGACTTAGGTACTTGAGATGATCTAGTGAACGAAAAATCTTTTGAGCATGTCACCATATTTAAAAGGATAGACGAATTACAAACTATGCAAATACATCGTTCGGGCCTAAGTTCAAAGAATGTCCTTGACAAATTTAGTTAAAATTGGTCCACGCATTTAGCAGTTATCACGGAACACACAAAGAAACAGATTATGATGCCAACTGAAGAATATCTAAAGAACATGTATATAAGTTGTTTGGCCTAGGTTTGAAGAATGTTCCGCCAAATTTGGTTAAAATTGGTTATCGTGGAGCAAAATTCCGGACATAAAAACGAAATGCCAAATGGTCAAGTTTAAATAGAACCTCGTTTTGTTCGGTCAATAGTGATATTAAGAGTTGTATTTTAAGTGCATTACGACACTACGACACAAATATTCCTGAGATGATCGCATTGCTACACATTCAGATGATATTGAAACATATTTAGGCTAATTATCAGCGCTATTGTGCCTAGCTGAAACGGTAGGCAAGAGTTCAAATGTTTAGTAAGCAGGTAATGGACTTTGATGACTTAAATAATAAAAAATGACCTATCTAATGACCTAAGAACTATAAAAAATTATGTCTATTTTTTTAATCACCTATAAATATGAACAAAAACGTGTAGCAAATGCACATGACTAAATCAAACGCGCACTTCACAAATGAAAACTAAAAAATAACTATGCAATGAAAATCTCTTAACTACTAAACTCTAGTATTCACCTAAATTTAATGTTTATCTACAAATATCTGCCTCAGGAGTAATAGCTACCCCCTTCCAACGCAACCCTCTCCAGACTATTTGCAGTCTCATCGGGAATGTGTATTTTACAACCAGACAAGCAAAGAGGTTACAAAGTTAATTGACTGCATTATATTCTCATGCTGACAACTGTGTGTTGATTTTTTTTTTTTTTTTTAGTATTCGTGCATAACATAAACGCCTTAAAATTAATCTAAAATAACGCAAATCAAGAACAATTTACCAAAAATTCAAAAATGACAAAAAATAACCACACTTGTTATTTATCAAATTTACATTTCTACAACCAGAACATGAACAGAGTTTATGTGCTGATGAGCTTTGTCTTTGATTAACAAATTTAAAAAAATATACATGTGATCAAAATCTTGGCCCGGGTTATTATGTTGTCATTTGTAATTGTTGTTTAAATTAGTTTGTGAACGTCTATAGTTACTGGATTAAAGAATTCAAATAAGTGGGATTAGAGAAGGAGACCATCTCTCTTGAAGTGAGATGTAAGAGTGGATGGACCAGTAGCTAGCGCTCTAGACTAGGAAGCGGCAGTTAAGTGCACTCACAAGTAATATGTAGTCTAATCCTAGCTTAGAACGTAGGAAGGTCGGAAGAGAGTTTTGAAGTGATTTTTTTAAAAATTAAAACATGAAAGACCAAGGTAATTAACGACTTTTTCTAAGAAATAAAGGGTTTGGATGGTAACAGAGAAAATACATATTCACTATCCAGAAGACAGGTTATTAAAAAAAACCAAGATATTTCAAATATAATAATATAAGCCCAGTACATCCTGCCTAGATTCTAACTTAAGCCTACCCATTTCTATTGTGATCCTGATGCCATAGAGCATGTTCTCATTGGTACGATATTTAGGAGTCTTAAATAATGTTTTTTCTTACAAATATACTATCAAGCAGGGAGTCGAACCGAGACCAGAACCGACAACAGAAACTAAAAGTTATTTTTAAGGAATTAGAACCGGAACAGTAACCTAAAAAGTAAATTGCTTAAGAACCGGAACCGGAATCGTTATGTATTTTAGGTTAATAAATGTTACTATGGGTTCTTAAAAGTTCTCACTTTTAATGAAAAAAATAATTTATTGCATGTTATGTCCTTATTTCTTAAATCTAATTATATTTTGAAAAGATTTTTTTTTTCTTTTCCCAGATATTGTTGTGATGATAGATTACATATTTTTTCCAAACGGACTATAAAAGTGTCAATAAGCATTTAGCAGTGAGCAGTCCGGACCCTACTGGGATTAACTGGACCCCTCTGGAACTTATTGGACGCCCCATTAAAGGGGGGAAGATCCACAAATACATATAAAACCTAGTGTTTAAGTTTTTTACTCTTATTACTGCTTTAATTGTATATGTCGTCAACCAAATATTAGTTAATAAATATTTTAATATTCACCTTCAAGATACACCTGGTAAAACTTCCTATTGTAAAATTAGCTTTGTCAACATTTCAAATGATGTACTTTTTTTCTCATACATTCATATGGTATTGAAAGACAAAGGAAGTTTCTTTGAATGAGCCGAGTATGTGGGGTCCGAGAAAATGAGGCAAACATTTTTTATATCACCTGTAAGATCCTACTTTAGAAATAACTTTAAGAAGAGGGCAGCTTAAATAACAATACAACTGTCCGAAGGGGAGTTTGTAGCTTATGTAGGTAGGTTTACTACCCTTCC
This sequence comes from Timema podura, assembly GCA_033556935.1. Lineage (NCBI taxonomy): Eukaryota > Metazoa > Arthropoda > Insecta > Phasmatodea > Timematidae > Timema > Timema podura. Next base: position 103,483,135 of record JAVRXN010000010.1, on the reverse strand, counting down.
CTCAAACATTATCTCAACATATCTACTTACTCAAAATATTATTTGATAACTATGATAAGTTCGAAAGAAAGGTCAGGGTTGGGGGCCAGTACCCCCTAGAATCTGTTAGCGGACCCTCCAAGAAAAATAAGATTCTACGCCCTTGGAAATGAGTACTGTCACATTGTGTGAGGTTCTCCCATTTTAATCTTTAGGCAATGAGCCTAGAAAAATGTGTTTAGCTCTTAGTGACACAAACATGTCTAAGAAGGATGGTGTAGGTATTGAAAAATGAGAATCTGCCCAGTTGTACTGTACAAGCATTCTAAGCTAAATACGAAGAAATGCATTTATAATATAATAATAATATTTAGCACCGCGTCTTACTACCCGTTCGGGTTATACGCTTAAGTACTAATTACTCTAATGGATTAGGAATTGGGAAGGTTGAATTTAGAGAAAGTGAACCGCATTTGCGTGGAGGTAGAGTGGAAAACCATTTAGGAGAAACCACCCCCAGTTCACCCGACCGAGATTCGAACCTCGATCTCCCCGTCCTCGGCGGTCGAGCTCAACACGACTGGCGCGTTAGCCAACTACGCCACCGAGGCGGGTGAAATGCATTTAAAAGTGTTATTCAGTTAA